>LQNS02278145.1:1172524-1182682 GCA_001587735.2 Parhyale hawaiensis
AGCATGCACACACAACTGCCGAGTCAGCACACCAAGATCTGCAAAGAGCTCGTGTGCCTCATGGGGAATCGAACGAGCGATACAAGGTGTTAGAGCTGAGAACGGAAGCATGCAGCTACCGTGGCGGCAGTATAAATAACGGAAGTACAAATAAATTTTTATTCATGCAAGAAAGTGAAGCTGACTCATTAACTTATGAAGATTGGAAACTGGTTTTGGCTAATCTTGCGGATGACCCGTACTGGGAGCACGAGGAATCGGCTGGGCGATGTGTGCACTTTTCTTCAGCGAAGGCTGGAGTAGCTGCAAGCGTGCACCGCGCGGGCACAAGTTTTGTTGACACTACTCAACAGAGAGACGCTGATAGCTCAGAACCTGTTAGCTATGAACTTAAACCTAATGTAACTAGGCGTAAGTATAAGATACGCTGCCGTCAGTCAGTGTCTGAGAGACGGAAGCGCGAGTCAGACCGTGTTGAATGCATCGATATCTCAGACAGCGACAGCACAACTACTGCCGACGACTGCAGCAGCGACTCGGGCCCAGCACAGCGACAGCTCCCACGGACAGGTAATACAACCCAAATGATGCATCTTGCAACACCGGGAAGCCCAAAACACTGCTAAAGGAAATCCAGCAAAAAACCATTAACAGCCGACTTAAACGCCTGCAAGCCAACACGACCAAAAGCCGATGCAGGCAACAAATTTCAAACTTCTGCCGACCAGGGCACGAAGCACCAACAGAACTGATTAGTTCGACATTTCACCGTCTTAAAACTGAAAGAGTGCGCTCCGCACGCAGCACGAGTCTCTCTCCCAAAAACCTTGAGGGCAGGGAGAGCAGAATACAACCAAGGCCTTTCATTACTGTACACCTTATAAAACATACATAGCTCGGCTACTCTTCTCCTGTGGGACAGATTCACTAGATCATTATCAGCGCACAGCCTGCTTGCTGAGCTAACAAGTCGATCCAAAAGGCGCAAGTGAGTGTCAGCAGCTGAAGCCCAGACCCGGGAGCAATACTCTAACACAGGCAGCAAAAAAACATAAAAACATCTGCGAACAACCTCACTGTCACCAAACACAGAATTCACCTTACGCAGGAGCCCAATCTTGGTAAAAGCACGTGACACCAACCTTCTAATATGCGGCTCAAAGGTAAGCTTCTCATCAAAGAAAACACCTAGAATCTCTAATGAGCTAGACTCCTGAAGCAAAGAATCATCAATCCTAAGTTGAGGATGCTTCGGTACAAGTGTCCGAGACCGACTGACAATCATCGACTTGGTCTTACTGGCATTCAGCTTCATACTCCAGGCCAAGCACCATGCTCTAATGCTCGATAAATCCCTATTCAGAGACCGAGCGACAGCATCACGCAGGCGAATAGCAGGTATAACAGAAAACATGTCACTAGTATAAAGAATGAACAACAGCGGGACAAGCACACTGCCCTGAGGGACACCAGACAGCACCGCGACTGAGGTGCTCAAGACACCGTCAACAGACACATTCTGCGTTCGCTATGAAAATCGCGAATGATTGACAGAAACCTACCACCCACATTAGAGGACTCCAGCTTCTACAATAGACCACTGTGGTTAACCCTGTCAAACGCCGCACTGAAGTCCAGCTGGACAAGGCGTGCCTCCGACCCGTAATCCAGCGCAGACTGAAATGGTGTTACACCGACAACAGAGCGTCATAACAACCCAAGCCAGTTCTGTACGCAAACTGACCAGCAGGCAGTGACCCCGTAACCTCAGTGAAACGACAAAGCTTACCAGCAATCAATTTCCCGAACACCTTTGACAACATGGGCTTCAGTGTGATGGGTCGATGGTTGGAAACATAGGGCGACACCGGACCCTTGGGAATAGGAGTAATATTCCCAGTACGCCAACAACGAGGAAAATTTCCTATCTGTATCAGGCACCGAAAGATCACTGCAAGCTTTGGGGCGATAACCTCAGCCAGCTGCTTATAAAACAAAGGAAACATGCCCACCGGATCCACACCTCCATGCGGATCTAGGCCCTCAAGCAGCACCTTGATTGTATCATATCTGAACGCCAAGAAGGTCAAGCGAGGTTCCGGGTGGCATCCATGAGGCAAAGCAATAACATCTCTGCTCTGTTTCCCGTCAGAGTGAGCCGATAAAAGCTCTGCCCTTGCCAAGGGATCAGTAATGATGCCCCCACCAGGACCAACAGGGAGCGGCAATGAAGGTTCAGCACCGAACACTAAGCCCTTTAGCTCACTCCACCAACGATGTGGATGGTCAATACTCACTAGAGACTCCTTGGAACGCTGCCTCAGACGATGCTGAGCCTCCTCATACTCACGTTTAGCCTCGGCCCTATGATCAACATAGGTCTGCCACAACGTGCGGTCACGCGAACGCCGCCAAGCCTGATAAGCCGCCTGTTTAGCTTCGTAAGCTAACCGACACTGGTCGTCAAACCGCAGTTTAATATATTGAGCTTTATATAATAGGATTGTAAGTGATTGCAACTGCGTAGCTTAATCAATTAATATATCTAATAACCTATTCTAATTATGTAATTTCAGAGTGCAGTAGCAAAAAACTGTTTTGCTTCGATCGCTTGTAATATGCATGTTCAGTGACCTCTTTTTCATGTGGTCTTAGCTTGTCGCTTGGGTTTGGTGCTGAGATTTATACTTTCATCGATACTTTTGAAACGATACTAAATCGATGAAAGTGTATCCGACGCACCATTTTACCGCATAACATAATGATAGAGGAAATTTTTAAATTTCCGTATTTCTCCTGTCTGATTTGTTGTAACTCTTGTTCATGCTGCTGTTCTCTGATTGGGTACACGAGATGCACATTTTAGTGTTGTTATAAAGGACCCACTTCTGCATTCGCACGCCCAAGTGATTGCTACGATCTCGAAGGTAATATAACTGGAGAGGCTTTAAGCTAGTATTACTAAAAGCGGCTGCTGTAAAAATCGGCTGACACACCTGCACCTCCAATGCCCCAACTTCAGCAGCCAACCCGGCTGGCTAAGTAATGGGCTGACAGCAAATTTAACAGTGCAATTTAATGGTCTGTACCACATTAACCACTTATTGAAACACAAGCTGGCTCGCAGAACCTACTAGCAAAAATAAAGTGCAAGAAAGGACAAAGGCATATGGCCGTTGGCAAACTGGATACAGAATGCTACATACGTATAATCTACAAAAGAATTTTAAAATCAAAATTAAGTACGCGTATGCTCTGGGCAGCATGTGCAGTGAGACAGTTGAAGAACAGCTTGAGCTCGGAGGACGTATAAAGGGAGACGGCATAAGCTCGAGGCAGTTGGACCGAAAATTTTGAGGTAGCTTTCTGAAGCGACTAACGATGAGTTCAATTTTTTGTAGTCACTTTAGTTATAAGAGACAATTGAGCAGCCTGCACCATATAAGCCATGTATTCAATCACGATCGGGTTAGTGGAACTGGCTAGTTAAAAATTATCGCTCAGAAAGCTGGACGGGACTGACGCTCAGGGGGCGTCGTTACTTGGATAACAAGTGCTATATACGTTGAGGCCATTTAAGAATAAAAATCTAAAAATTTAGCCTCGTGGATACTATCCGCTTACTGTAGTTTGTTGAAACACAGCTCGGGCCTTCTATTTACGAATCTAAGAGTTGTATCAACATGCATTTACGCCACCCATACCAGCAAGTCAGCGTATCAGCCTGCCAGCATGCCAGCATACCAGCCAGATTGATCCATATATATAGGCCGCTGGTTAATGAAGGCGTACGTTATCTTTCCTTATACGTCCCCAATTAGCATGATGTTACTCTCATCCCACCCTTCGACTTCACTAGCCAGAAGCTACAGCAATTACATACGCTGGCTTCAGAGGAAATGAAGCAAACATGTTCGCCTCAGCATATATTTACTTCAAGGCTACGATGTGCATTTCGCATGCCGTTTCGATATATATATATATATTTAAAATCGGTAGCATAGACACGGTAGCATAAATGACGTCCTAGTTTCACACCCTCATATCAAGCTGCTAATACGACTGCTAACTGTAGCACCGGCATTGCGCGCATTAGTTGGAAGCTGTGCAATTGAAAACCGTTATCTTAGTTAAGCCATGGTTGATACACGGCGCCGTTACTCACCAGAGATACTACGGCCACCACCGTGCTCGCGCTCTGGAATAGATAGCAGTTGCAGTTTGCCATATTTGCTTCACCATTCCATAGACGTATTAAATGTGAAAGAAATCTGTAAATTCAAACATGTTCAAGTTATTCTACTTCCCGCTATATCTTACAAGAACTGCCTAGATGAACTAAACCTAATTTTTAGATTATTTAAAGATATTTGTATCAATTACACTTGTGAGCTTCAAGCCTGTTCATCATTAACGATAGAAAAAATTCCTATTTCAACAGCAAATATCGCCCTATCATTGAGAGATACATTCAATGTTCTACCGATAGTCGTATCGTTGGAGCTGCTGCTCTAGTCTGTTGTAATTCATATTCCCTCAGTTCGATCCATGTCACGTTCGTTCATGTTATCCTGAAAATGCTACATTTGTATCACACGCGAACGAAGTGAGAGAGGTGATAATCTTTTCGTTGAAGATTTACGTACATATATATATGATACGCGGCTTGTGTCATTAGGGCGACATTAGCAAACCATCACTCATTTGGGCGACGCGCTGAAGCTAACCGACAATGAATTGGCCTGTGAAAGGTTAGGTAGGGGCCAGGACTGGTTCTGCTAACGTTCTAATGATGCCACGAACAACTGTAAGGCCAAATAAAGATTGTCGCTAAGTAACGAAAGCTCATTTTCTTGCCAATGATATACCGATGCTAAGTTATAACCGCACATTCGGATGTAAGCAGAACCAGTCCTGGCCCGAACCGAACCTTCCAAAAGCTAATTCATTGTTGAAAGGCTTGTGTACCAGGGTGGTGGTGGTGGAAGCTTATAGGCGTGCGTTTACTATATCGAGGATACCGGTTCGTAGGTTTAATTTTTTATGTACTTTAATCTACGGGAGGCGATTTCATCCCAGTTTTCATATACGGGCACATGGGGTTGTTGCCTTAAATGCACGGTGTCACCCGGTATGCTATAAATTATTGATACGTGTCGCCCTATAGAAGCACTACCATCATTTTATATACAAATATATTTTCAACTATGTCACAGATTAATAGTCCCACTCGCGACTGGAAACATCCAGGAAGGTAGCTCACAGTCTGACCATTTTTTTCGAGTTGGTATAAATACCGTAAGTAGTTCGTGGGATCGAACCTGGGCCCTTATGCATAGCGAAACGCAACTGCAAGGTCTTCTCTGTGAAGGCAAAAGATAAGCATGCATTACGCGGAGTACTGCAGCCTGCCCCGAGTGGGACTTTTGATCTGTGGCACAAATTGGGTAGCCTTTATATCGTGAAGAATGTGAGCTTGCATATAAAGAAGTAAGCGCTGGAAGTTAAATCCTCACTGTAGAGATGAGGAGTACGCTACGTACTGCATGCTTGCCTTTTATGTAGCTGGCCTTGCAGTTGCGCCTCGCTATGCATAAGGTCCCGGGTTCAATCCCACGAACCACCTACGGAATTTGTAAATATATATATTTGTCTGTCCACTCCACAATAGGAGGAAGGAGTTGAGCAATATTTATAATTTTTGACCAAGAAGTGACCCAAGGTAAAAAACTAAGCCTAGTTGGCCAACAAAACATAAAAAATAACTACGTTGAATTTGCCTCCACAGCGACAGATGACTTTACGCCACGAGGTGTTCCATTTTTCTTCTTTTATTATTGACGAGTTCATGCTATGGGAGCTGTGCACTAACCTCGTTGGACACAGTATCCATATGAGAAACTAACATCAGCTGGCCATGAAAATGACTGCATTGAATTTGGCGCCCACTCCGGATGATGGCCTTACGCCACGAGACGTTCTAGTTCATACAACAATTAGTTGTTGAATAATTGGCCTTATGATGCAAAATTTGTGGCTTATTCCACATATGGTACTTTATTAACATAATAATGAACAACACGTCAATCATTCATGACTCAACTTACTCAAACCACAGTTCATTTACTACAGATAGTTACGTCAGCCCTAAGGGAACACCCTTTCGCCCAATCTCAGCCAATCAATGACCGCCGTGACTGACGTTACTTTCAGCCAATGGGCAACTACCACGTCACTCTGCTGGTGTAAACAAATCAAAATGCGAGTGGCGGCTCCTTGTGCTAGAAAATAATAGACCACAGATTTGATGTACGTATTGTATTGCGTCTTAATTTTCAGCGCCATAAAAAGAACAGAGAAAATCATCTGAAAATTTTTGCCTAAGTTGAAGCGAATGTATTGCGCTGAATCGAATGAGTCGCATGAGTTTAAAAAGACAAAATTAGGCGATTTTCATTCACCCAGAAAACTTTTCATTACAACAGGTTATTAAGTAGAATGTTATACACACATGAAAAACACAATAAAATGCAACTGAACAATTTTACCAACGTTTATGTAATAAACAATCACGACTCACACTTAACCTCCCGTACACACGACGCTATATTGGAAAGTACCCAAGATGCCTCTGTCTTGGCATTACCCAGGATGCCCGAAGGTGGTTGTAAGGAGTGACCCTATTGGCTGATACATTTTTGTGACGTCACATCTGTGACGTCACTTTGCTGCAACCGCAGGTACTACCACTCTATTACTTGACCTAACTATCTGTAGTAAATGAACTGTGACTCAAACTATGGACAGTGGTAAATCCGAAGGGATTAGGGCGCAGGCGGAGGCTCGGCTGCACTGATGAGGTGGGGCACTAGATCAGGGGAATACGAGTACATGCAGCAAAGCATGCTATAGTCCTCTCTCCAGAACACCGATTTTTGCAGAGAAAGTTTTTTCTGCCGTTGCAACACTTCTGAGATGCGCTCTGTAATTAAGCATCTGGATGATGCCACGGAGACGCACATTTCCCGATTGAGCAAAACGGATGGGTTGATGACTGTGACAGTGTCGCAAATGAATTATTTGAGGACTGAGTCAAATTAGCACGGGTAACATATATGAGCATTTTGCACGTTCTGCATCTAGACGCCACATGTGATAAACTTTGTCTGTCTGAACTGTCAGCAGAAAACGGCGCAGTGCTGTTATGAGATTTTTAAAATATGAGAATTGCATCTGTAGAAGCACCGGCATTCGAATGGGCAACCCATCAGATAGCTACGCTATCAAAGTCCCAAGAATAAACCAATGTAGCAAAGAACTGGCTTCGTACTTCAGGAACTGAAGGTTGCAGCACTTAAGGTCCAGAGTGTTTCATTGTATTTCCATGTACGTTTCATATAAAATTAAATGGTGAAACCTTTTTCTTAAAAGTGCATGTAACTTATAGATTATACGTGGACCACCGTGCAAACTAGCAGGCGACGCGTTTCAGCAGAATTTATGGAAATTTTTGTATGAGTTCCTGCCTGTTCTTCAACTATTAGAAGATTCAGTTCTTCATCCTGAGAAGTGAATGCGGTTTCGTTTACTTCGTCTGTAGAGTTTTTGAACAATTTCTAAAGTTTCATTTCGAAGTTCCGCCATATATCTTATCGCGTATTAGAATCTCACCCCTTGCATCACTGATTCCAGTAACCTCTCTATGCTGTTAATTCTTAAGGACGCTTCCTAATTCTACTTATGTCTTTTTCCAGCATTTCTAAAGAATTTTGGCACGCATCACATCATTTTGTCTGTTTAACAAGATTAAAGTTCATAAAAAAGGCTAAAAAGTATTTGCAGGAGTGATTTAAATGTTGCCTGTGCAAAATTCTTGCCTACAAATTAACTTGAGAACTAAGAGCTGTTGGTATAATGCGCTAGCAGTAAACAAGGCGTCGTGTAGGTAACTATTAATGTATGCACAGCACACCCAAGCTATACGATCATTTGGCTCTAAGGGAGGTTATCCTCCTATCCTATATTTCTCTAGCTCATCTTCAATGTTCCAACTTTCTTTAGTTCTCCAAAGTTCGGAGATAACGCACTTGATAAGCTCGAGAAAACTTTGCTACTGAATTAACTTCAATGACAATAAAAAAAATTATTCACCACATTTCAGCACAATTTCTTTTTAGATCATTTCATTGATCACATCACAGATACTCAGAGAAACTGTGTATGGATTATGAATTACTTTACAGGAATATAGACGCATGAAGAGAAGATTACGCTAGTTACTTGTTATAGTTAGGTGCTGTAAGATATCTTTTAGGTTACCAGATATTGTTATAAGCTATATATCAAGAATATAATTACCTAGAGCACTCAGAGAACTCATAACCTCTTCCAAAGAAAGCCATGTTTACCAAAAATGCAGTTATATACTGACAAACACAAGCTCAATCAAATATGTTAACGGACGAACAGACATCAAAATTTCATCATTTATTGTTTTTAATATTTCTGATATTACATCTAGATTTCATAAAGATCCGCCAATAACTTCAAAGTTAGATTTTGACTAACATAAAAGTAAACATGGAGACAATCTGACGGACACAAAGAACGCAAATATTTGGCCTGCTGCGTATCGTAATATTCTCAACAATTACTGCTAATTTCATGAATATCCTTTCATAACTGATTGAGTTGTCAAGAAAAAAAACAGGCAGATAGACAAACGTCTGAACGGATTTCACCTAAAGTTAATCGTTTGTTCCTTGGCCATAGCTAAGATTGCCTGTCAATTTCATAGAGATCCATCAACTCTTGAATAGCCAGCTTAGACTGTGTGATCATCGGACGTCAGGGTGGTTTCAGGAGTCACTAGGGCAGTTTTTTAGGGCTTTTGCAGTTCATTATGTGTATTAGTGACATGCTTTCTGCCCTGGCAAAGATGATTGTCAACTATAATAACGATTCCATTCCACTAATGGTGATTAGGGCCTCCAGTATGAAATAGGATTTGCCTGAGATAAATGCCTGGTGCTTATCCTGCAGTGTGTGACTGTGTTTTTTGGCGCTCTCTTTGATGAGCAGCATACAGTTGAGGCACATGCTGGACGCCTGCTGTCGCGTGTGTCGAGTATAGGGTTGTCTCCTGCGTAAGTCTATGCTGTGTTTGGCGATAATGAAGTAAGCTGCTGGGGCTTTTATGCTTTCATGTCGTCTATATTAGAATATTGTTCTCCTGTCTAGACTTCGTTTGCCGCCAATCATCTATATCGGTTGAACGACTTGTCAGTTTAAATAGTCGGTTATATGCCCAGGACAATCAGGGGTGTGTCGCAATCAGCATTTTTGAGTTACCGGTGCTACACCAGTGACCTAGTCAGACGCAACTCATATCGTCATCATAGCTGCGACACGGGTTACCGTGACGCAGGTCACAGAACACAAACGTCTATTTTTAATAAAAGAGCACTAAATTTATTCAAATACGCAACAAATAAGATCCGTACACTAGAATAAGTTAATCAGATTAGTTACTTAGTTAACTAAAATATAACAACCTTCAGTAGAAATCCAGTGACGATGCTGTCAAATTGATAACACCTGCAGAATGTAGTGACAGAGACAAATAAATAAAACGTTGTTTCAAATTGTAGCACACTTTCATAATATAGCGACAGACGTTCGTATTCTGTAATGAATAATCAAATCTTGTAACAAAGCTTCATGTAGTCAGTATCATAGGTTCAAAATAATTTAACAGATGCAATAAATAGCAACAAAAAGTCATAAGTTGTAACAACATTGTAGAAACCAATTTTGACGGAAGAAATTATTTTTCCGCACTTAAATATTCATTGTTGCACAAATGGAAACTACATATGCATTATGGGATTAACTTTCAAGACTTTCAGATCAGTGGTTGATGCAATTTTAAATCATCCCTTAACTGGAAAGGAATGGAATCTCCTAGAACAGCTCTGACGTGGCCGGTTCACGTGTGTACTAGCATTATTCCTGTTCAGTTCGTGGCCGTTGCTGCATCAGTTTAAGAATATCGTAGAAATGCCTCCCTATCGCCGTGCCGTAATTTCGGAGGCTGACAAACAACGTATCGTAGACAAGTACCTGGCTAACGAAGATTTCCTTGTTACTGCTCAAGAA
>LQNS02278145.1:1183837-1200257 GCA_001587735.2 Parhyale hawaiensis
GACCAGCCCTTCACTCAAAAGTGTAGCCAGTACGCTACCGAGGCAGGCAGCTACCGAGGCATAAAAATAACATATAACATAGGAAGTAATTCACATTTACTGCTCCAGAAAAGGAACCGGTGGCAGATTTGCTTTCTAAATTAAATGACATAAAGTTCAAACCTTAAGACTACTAATAAGAAGAAAAAAGAGAAAACTTTGGACGCAGAACCCAATTACAAGGTTGAAATAAACAGAAATGTTCGCCGAAGCTGCCGCCATCCGCAGCCATCTTCAGCCACTCGTTGCGCGCAGTCATGACGGTGCGTGTATACCAGCACAGCTGTGCTTGCCCCCGTGTTACACGCACACAGTGTTAGCGTACACTGCATCAATCAACGAGAGTTCACGCTTCTCTCTTGTGACCACTGTAAGTGGTTATAAGTGACCTCTTTTAGTAACTACAAGCCACTAAAATGTGTTAGCTTGTTGGCCGTTGACGACTCCTATTATGCTTATGCTTTAAAGTGTCAGTATATTCTTTGGCAGTATGGTGATATCTTATTTCTAAATATTTTGACTTCTTGATTTCATTAATAATAGTCAAAGGTTGGTCAATTTAGGATTATTTACGCAGTAAGTTGAGGTGTATTAAGGGTTTCCTGTCCTAGACATTCAGATAAGACTTCGTTTACGTTTGTTAAATACTTCAAGTAGTTTCATTTGTTCAGTTGCGGTATTTATAACATAGATAATTTCAGCTTTTAAGCAGACTTTAGCCACGTCTTCTATATCAAAGTTATCAGGGCTTTCAGAGTCTGCTTCTACGTCTATACTTATAATGCCAATTTATTTTTAGAGCATGAGCGATTTAATTTCTGAACATAATGACTATGAAGTTGCTTGCTGTTGGTGTTAATGTTGGTGCACGTTAGTACTGGAATTTCTTCTAAAGGCGAACAACTACCCCGCATTACGTCTTGTACTTCATTGAAAACTAAAAGTTCAATATCGTGCATGACGGCGGTGCGTGTTTCTCATTTTTCACAACATAATACATATAGCACCATAGCACACATAGCATCATCCGTAAATGTAATTAATGTGGAATTAAGAAATAATGGGGCATAAGATTATTAAATGACGTCAATATAAATTATGCATTAGTGTTGCTTATACAGTATAAAACCACTTTCAGCCGACTTGTTTTCGTGAAAATAACTGACAAACATGCATGACACCAGCCAACAAATCGCGTACAAATAGCATTGAAATCAAATGCGTATGCAAGAGTAGTAGAGCAATAGTGTTATGCTGTTACAGATTACTTTATAAGTAGCTATATGAAAATATTAGTTTTTTCATTGAACAATTTTTAATTGGCGTTGCCGAAGAAAGGTGGGCTAAAATAATTTATTTTCAATCGAACCGAGTACATTTTAATTTACAAAAGCAACTCTCCATATCTATTTCGCTTATTAATTTA
Source organism: Parhyale hawaiensis (assembly GCA_001587735.2). Classification (NCBI taxonomy): domain Eukaryota; kingdom Metazoa; phylum Arthropoda; class Malacostraca; order Amphipoda; family Hyalidae; genus Parhyale; species Parhyale hawaiensis. The sequence goes on from LQNS02278145.1 coordinate 1,185,303, forward strand.
TATTTCTAGAAAAAAAGATAAAATCCACCAATGATAGCCTTGATAACAAACACTTACTGGTGAAAGGTAATGCCACTTCCTTTGCTGAACCTCTCCGAACATGCGTAAACGCTGCAAGCTGCAGGCATCTCGCCGGCGGGCACGCGATTACCACAATCGATCAAAGTCAGTCAAAAAATGGCCATTGGCCCCACCCACGCAATCACGCACGCACAAACATGGATGTCCCAACCGCCAACTGGCTGTAGCTGTGACAGCTTGCTGGACAGGCATGCAGTGGCTACACTTCGTATCTGTTATGTTCCCTCCTCCTCGTTAATTACTTCAAGAATGTAACTACGCTCGGTATATGACTACTGCAATTTGCTGTTAATTTCGCGTATGTAACTGACTGTTACATTAATTGTAAGTTTGTTACAATAATGTTTACGTACGTTATTATTTTTTGCATCGTTGTATTCCTTTGTGAGCGTTGTTAGAGTAGAACGATTCTGTCACGACATAGTATAGTTTCGCTGTCATTCATTTCGCTGGGTGTCGCTATACTTTGTAGTTACCCCTATTTTTTGCACCACTGGTTTTATATTTCTATTCTCTGTTATATTCAATGGGTCGTCGTTGTTAAATTTGCAGTAAGTCGGTATATACTGAAAGTGTGTTGTTATAAAACGAGAGAAGATGTAATCCAATGCAGTACCACTTCAGTAATTACTATTGCATCTATCGACAGCGACTGATTTTTTACCTACATGACGGTGCTATAGAAGTTTATAAGTTTATTATAGTGATATCATAATAGCTCCTATTTCATTACCTCCGCCAAGGAAGTTATGTTTTCGTCGTGTTTGTCTGTCTGTCGGTCGGTTTGTCTGTCTGTCTGTCTGTCACCAAGATAACTCAAAAAGTTATTAACCGATTTGAATAAAATTTACAGGGATTGATTGGTATATTAGGAGAGACAGATGATTAACTTTTGGTAAAGATATGTCCATCCGTTTGTTTGTTTGTTTGTCTACGTCATTTTTCTTGATGCCATAACTCAAAAAGTTATGAATGGATTTTGTTGAAATTAACATGAGTTGCTGGGTATATAACAAAGAGTAGATGACTAAATTTTAGTAATGGTCCGTTTGTTCGTTCGTTCGTTTGTCACTATTTTTAATTTTAAGCTTGTTAGCACAATAACTCAAAAAATAATGAATGGATATTTATGAAATTCATAGGAGTTATTATTAAGGGTAAAAGACATAAATGATCAAATTTTTGTGCAGATCGGTTGGTTCGTTTGTATGTTTGACTCATATTTGTCATAACGTTTGTTAACTGTATAACTCAAAAATTTATGGACAGATCTTCAAAAAAATTGAACAAGCTGTTATTAATATAAAAGGGCACAAATGATTAGATTTTGGAGTTTATGCAAGAAAAATTATAGTTTCGGAGCTAATTTGAATTTTTGCTACCCTTGGCTCACTTGGCGGAGGTATGCGCTCTCAGAGTGCTCTAGTTCAAAATGAAACTACCTGAAATTTTCCGTGATGGTGTAATCCAAATTAAAGGAAGTCACTCAACGTTTCCAGAATACAATACTAGAATGCCTCGTGGAGTGAGACCATCACCGGCGGTGGGAGCAAATTTCATCGCCGTCATATTTTTTTATGGCCAGCTAATCCTAGTTTTTTTGGCATGGGTCGCATCGAGGGTAACCCACTAGACTCCCTGCGAAAAAAAAAAATTATGAACGTTACTCAACTTCTTAGGCTAGTTATTGTGTGGACAGACATATATACAGTATATATTGCTAAGTCATATGTTAGGCGTAATTGAGTGCCTCTAAATATATTTCTTTAACTAATACAGGGTTTAGGTGTAATGTTCTACAAGCCAATGAGCTCGTTAAGTATCATCTAAGTTAAGTGAAGGCCGGGACTGGTTCTACTCACACTCAAAGATTGACGCTAAGTTAGGCCAATCAAAGATTGACGCTAGGTAAAAAACACAGATAATAAAAAATTCAAAAAAAACAAAAACCAATAAAAACACTAAAAACCCACATACATTTAATAGAAGCACATCGGGACGTGACAGGAACCAGTCCTGGCCTCACCTAACCTTATGAGCGGGATTCATTTGAAGGGGCTCTCTGTTTATCTGTCGGGAAACGTACGAGAAGAGCCCCGTGGCCATTAGGTGTAAAGTTCAATGTTACACCTAACCTCACCAGATGATAGTTAATGGCGGTTTTAGTTAAATTCTGTTACAGGTAATGTACGATCTAGCTATATATATTATATACAAATATGTTTACTTAAATCTTCATCGAAAACAGTACCATCTCTCTCACTTCGCTCACGGGTGATAATGAAACAAACACACCAGACCTGGAACCTATTCGCCACAGTCGCTCTCAAAGTAGTCCTTTTGGTTAACCTTAAACCGATCTCAGCACTTTTTCCACGCACTGATATCTCCCTGGAACCTTTTTTTTGCAATTCGATTTCGATCTCTGCGACTGAGTCAAATGTTCAACTTTTTAGTCTGATCCTCATTTTCATCTACAAAAGTAAATCACAGGTTAGGTCGGGTGAATACGGAAATTAGGGATAACATTATTTCTCCAAAATCTATCAGCTGATAAACGCAGTTGAATGAAACTAGGTGCGATCGACAGTAGGATAATTTTTCAAAACATTTAGAATTCTCAAAAGAGAAAAATAGTTCTAACAATGAGATCATACAAAATTTTATTTTAACAATGAAAAGAGGTTCTGGAAAAACAATATCGGAAACTATCCCAAAACACCTCGCGAAGTAAAGGCACCTGAATCAGTTGATAACCTGCCCTGCAATGGTCACAGTGAACTTTCTTGGTGGCATTTATGGCTCAGTGGAGGGGATCGATGATGACTAGTGTCTCCATCTGCCTAACCTTTCATCAGTCTCTTCTCTCGGATCTGGTGGCAGGCTTTGTTCCAAGGGCAATGTAACAAAAAAATTGTTTATGGCTCTACATAAGTACGCGCTCAGACTATTGTAATTAGCCCTGTAATAATCGAACGACAAGTTGGTTTCTAGCAGGCATAGCGCTTTGTTTGGAATTTACTTCACAAAGTACGGTAGTGAATTATTGGATTATATCGCATTTTCGTATGGAAACTTCAAAACAATATATAGTTGCGGTAAAAATATAAGTAAACGAGGGCAACTGAAGCAGTTCAGTTTTCAGCCAAGTGGACAGAATACTCTTTCTGCAGCAGATGTTTCACGAGATGTTTTAAGGTAAAGGAAGATTAAAAAAATACGAGGAATCCCCAAGTTTTATCTCTCACTTATGACTAACTGACACAGTTTTCAAACTGCTACCATCCACTATCTATAATATTAATAGCGTTGTTCCTTCGTTCGGATCGTTCCTTCGTGTGTTACGCCTGAATTCAATGTTCAACTTGAATTTTGCCTTACATGCGAATTCCGGTATCTGTGCTACAGCTAACGCGAGAGGCAAATATATTGGCAATTTTCGTCCTTCATTCTTCATTGTTTTGCGCTTTACTGAGTTCATGAAGCTGGCGTATCTGTGATACGGCTGGTGACTAATGTCTTGGCCACAGGTCAGGTCTTTTAAATTATTTATACGCCCGAAAGCTTTAAGAACTAGAGCACTCTGAGAGCGCATACCTCCGCCAAGTTAGCCAATAGTAGCAAAAATTCAAATTGGCTCTGAACCCATAATTTTCTTTGCATAAACTCCAAAATCTAATCATCTGTGCCTTTTTGTATTAAAAACAGCTTGTTCAATTTTTTTTAAGATCCGTTCATAACTTTTTGAGTTATACTGTTAACAAATGTTATGACAAATATGAGAAACATACAAACTAACAAATCGATCTGCACCAAAATTTAATCATTTATGTCTTTTACCATGACTAACAACTCCTATAAATTTCATAAAGATCCATTTATTATTTTTTGAGTTATTGAGCAAACAAGCATAAAATTAAAAACAGTGACAAACGAACGAACAAACGGTCCATTACCAAAATTTGGTCCTCTACTCTTTGTTATATACCTAACAAATCCTGTTAATTTCATCAAAATCCATATATAACTTTTTTGAGTTATGGCATCAAGAAAAATGACGCAGACAAACAAACAAACAAACGGTTGGACATATCTTCAAAAAAAATTAATCATCTGTTCCTCCTAACATACCTAACAATTCCTGTGAATTTCATCCAAATCGGTACATAACTTTTTGAGTTATCTTGGTGACAGACAGACAGACAGGCAAATAGACAAACTGACAGACAAACACGACGAAAACATAACCTCCTTTGCGGAGGTAATAAATCTTGGGGAACCTGTACCGTGGTTTACTGCCAAAGGAATTCCACGGGTCCAGTTAGACAGAGGGACTTATAAATATAATCCACGGGCCACATAGACAATGGCAGCTTCAGTAATTATTATCAGCAAAAAGGCTGGTCGTATAAGATATCATACATCGAATCTCGGTGTTGTTTGTGATGTTGACGGGGAATAGCCCTTGTACAATGCGAAGGTTTCACTGATCTATCTGAAGCGCCTTAAGCCAGAGCGTGAACGTTTCATGGGTGCTGCTAACTTATATAAATACTAGTGGCCCGTGCCGTCATTATAAATGACGGCAAAAAATTAACACTTCACCCAAAACCCCGCCGTCTTTTGCGCTTCCTTATTTTTCTCCTATCTAATACTGAAGAAAAAGATTCCAAGGTACCCAACTTTTTTTCGCCTTTTGAAATCTGAATTTTCTCCTATCTTATTAGTTCTATTTTCCCCTATCTAACAGTGAAGAAAAAGATTGCAAGGTTCCCAACTTTTTTTTCGCCAAAGAAAATGATTGAAAGGTACCCAACTTTTTTTTTACATTTTGAAATCTGAATTTTCTCCTATCTTATTCCCATAGAGCGTGACAGGAAAGATATAAATATATAAATAAAAACACGACGTGAATTATTATATAGTACTGATTCCACGCGGAGGTCAGCAGTTCTGTACAGCTGGGGAAGGTCTTTTTAATAATTTTTATGCCCCTGGGCTTTTCTGAATGAACGGGTTAGAACCTGGAAAATTTCCATCCATGTGGGGGTGGGCACTAGGAGTGCTAGCAAGAAGATGATTGACAATGAGAGCCGGGACTTGCTTTTATTGTTGATTGAAGTGACTCCAACCAGCGAGACACTTAAGCTAGGCCCTAAGCAGTACATTTTTTTCAAGACCTCATTTCCAGTGGAGGGTGCGTGTAACTTTTTGGGGAGGGAGTGTGTCTCCAGGATCCACCCCTGGCTACACCACTGCAGGGAACTATGGATATTATTATCAACCAAGAGGATGGACATAATATATCACACATCGTGTCCCACAGTTGAAAGCTTCACGGGTCTGTCTGAAAGGCCTTGCAAAGCCTTGGAAGTTTTGCGGGTCCAGCTAGTATAATTCTACACAATTGTTGGCCCCTGCTCTCTTGCTTGCTCCAATGTTGATCCGTCTCTCCGGCATGCAGTTAAGAGTTTAATAGGAGAAAATTCATGTACTGAAAAACAAGTTCAGATACCATACAATTTCAGCGCTTGGGGTACGGGTGACGAATATAGCTCTGGATCTCCGGCCTCTGAATCCCGGGCTCTGGATCCCCAGCCTCTGGATCCTTAGCCTCTGGATCCCCGCTTTCATTGCTAAATAATGTCGAAATAATGACTTCATCACGACAGGAGATTTATTAGCCCAAGCTTTCGGCATGAATTTGCTTCAGCCGTCATCAGGGGAAAGATGCATATAGGTCCTAGAGCTATATACTAAAACACGTATCCATACTACGGAAGAATACTCTATAGAAAAAAAAAAGGAAAAATAGTTGCAAATAATATCAGCAGTCAATGAGCAGAGGAAGCAGTTGTTATGGGTTATGGGACATCTAAGTGTCTGTTAATCCTATTTGGTTATTGCACACCAAATAGGATTAACAGACACTCCTTAATAATAGCTCCTCAATAGCTCCTTAATAAACTTGGCAGACAAACCAGCCGTAAGCGGTAACGTGCATTATGGAGATAACTTGCTGCTCGCTCTCCTTCTGGTCACGGAGAACGATATCATCTCAGGGCGAAAAGGGTTGAACGCATAACGCCACTCGGACATCGTTCGATGAATTTCACAGTTATGACAGGTATTACCCATAGTCAATTATATTCATTCGAATTTCATAGACCTAACACAACCTGCAGAACTTTATATCCTGTAACTACTTTTGATTTTCTTGGAGCTGACTTTGAATAGCAAGAGTTGGTACTGGTACCTGCAGCAGAGTCTGCTGACTGCAGCAGAAGATAGAGTAAAACGAAAGCTTCATTTCTAAGCTATTAGTAATTTATTAATATAGGCCTGACAATGGGTAAAGATTCGTTTTATAGTTCCCCTGAATATAAGGGTATGACATATTTATAATGTTGGATAGAAATTGATGAGAATAGTGATACAGACACATTTCTCTCATTGGGAAAAGTAATATTGTAGCACAAAAAGAAATAGAAACCCATACACTACGATAGATACCGCGAGCTTACATCGGCCATGTTTCATTTCACACCGCAACTGCTTATAGACATGCAGTCCTTGCTGCACCTAACCTTACATAATATAGAAACTTTTGAGCTCCCGGGAAAGAAATATTAAACCAAAAGTCTCTACATAATAACGATAAAATGACAGAAACACATTAAAGACTGTGCGTTGGTCTTTCGGTAGCAACGGTACACGGTTCTAACGTCCGAAGTGTCGCTACAAAATTGCAAAGAAATTAGTTTAATCACTTCCAAACTTCTCGCCTATCTTGAGCAGAGACATTGTTGGAACTTGCGAATGGTAAACCCTCAAGCTTTAGAAGCAAATTAATCAGGCTTGTTTTATAAGGTTAAAAGCGCATGCCAGGTTTTGTTCATCACGTCACAGCCATTAGCGGCAAACATTTTACGGACGAACCCTCTACTCGCTGCGAGTGTCTGCTGCTGGAAGATCGTAAATTATATTAAAAACTAAATCAATTACAGCAACAACATCACTTCCCAAAAGAAAATATCGCGTGTGTATAATTTTCTTTGTCGTATTATATAAAATATTTTTCTTCCAACGGTTGAATACGACGACGGGGATGTCATCTATTGTTGTGCGAAATAAACATGGCCAACGCAAGCCCGCGGTGCCTGTAATGAAGTTTGGTTTTTATTTTTATTTATTTATTTATTTATTTACTTAATATTTTTTCCCAACGAATCAAATGTGTGTATATTTTTATCGCTTTTTTCTATCCAACATTGTACGTCAAATCCGTTAATTCAGGGAGACATAAAACGAATCTTAGCCTAGTACTGTTGGCACAGAGTAGCCAGAGCAAGGGGTTAACGTGCTCTTAACAGAGGTGGGCACCTGGAGCCCAGCCACAGGAGCAACAAAATCAAAGGCCGCGAATATCCAGCTTTTTTCTACACCTGGGCCGGGTCGCAGGTGACCGAAGGTGAGCATCTTTAAACATTAAAATCCACACCTGAATGGCAAGTGGACGGACTGCGTCGCTTCACTGCTGCTGTTGTTACCTGAAAACAGTCTTACGTAATTAAGCGATAGACCAGGTTTTCCGTGGTCTTCATGTTATATGAAGGCCACAAGAACACCAACATCAGCCTTCTTACATAATGGTTCAGAACAGTTATGTCACTTCTCCGACGTAGGGAGAGGAAGCTGGTACCAACGGGCACGTCAGTAGAGAGATGAGTATTATCTTAAAGACAAGACGATGTTCAGCAGAGAGAATATTTTGCCACTTATCTGAAGTCCTGCGCACATGTTTGGGTGAGGGAACTGGCATGCTACTCTCAGGACGTGAGTAATGGCTTTATACGTTTGCGTGTGCCGAATTCGTCATCAACATTTCGTTCACGGCCATGACCTGATTCATCATATGGTGCTTATTATTTGTTGGAAAATTGGATGTAGTGGTCTATAGTTGTTAGGAGAATTTGTGGACATCTTCAAGGCTTTAATTTTATTCACTGATTACCTACTGCATTTCCTGAGAATACCTAAAGGCTTACTTGCCGCCACAACAGCCTCGCAATTATTCAACACTTGAGACTTTAATGCTGGCCCCAGTACAACTACGTATAGCAGAGTGCAGAATATGCTTGTAGATTATAAATCATATTTGCAGATATCTGTCTGCTCCCATCAACCACGTTTACTCATATTAACAGTAGGGATGGCGTGAGCTAGCCTGATCACAGTGCTATCTCAATAAATTTACTGCCTAGTAGCAGTAACTGTATATCGGTAGAGTACTCGCCTGTATCTGACCATCCCGCCTCTCTATTGTAACCTTAGCATTTGTGCAATCCTAATAGTTACCACAGAAATATGATAATAGCGAACATGTTAAGTGGCGGTTCTCTGACATGAACCTTGTTCTCTCATATCAGATGTGCCTGAGTGATTCTCTGGAGAAAACTGTCAGTGAAATTGAAGTAGCCTTTGAAGCTGGTCAATGCAGACAAAAAATAAGCTTCACAATCTGTGTCGCATTACGCTCAAGCAAGTGCGTAGGCGAGAAAACGAGATCAGAGCTGAAAACTTGATCTACAAGCTCACTCAAAATAAATCCTTTGCTGTCTGGAAAGAAATAAAAAAATCAAGCCGAAAGCTCGCACTGTTTCTCAGTCAGTGAATGGCATCATTGGAGAAAGAAACATTGCTGAATTTTTTAGAACTCACTATAGTGGTGTCATGAATAGCTTTGCTGATAATAATCATAAAGGTTTTGTTGAAGATAGTCTTGATAATTTGACTTCACCTAATGAATAATGCACGTGGCTGAAAATGTGGTTCGCCGAGCACTCACGGATCTAAAAGGATAACAAAGCATCAGGGGCGGACCATATCCCTGCTGAAGCATATAAAAATAGTAGTCCTCCAGGGCTGGTAGCGCTCCTTGGAAATTTTTTCATTTGATGTTTTACTTTGGGTTTCTTCCTGGAAGATCTGATAAAGGCTATATTAACACCAATAGTTAAGAGCAAAGCCAAATTTGTAACAGACAAGCGCAGTTATCGACCCATTGCAGTGGCTACCTCTCTTTCGAAGTAGTAGAACTTGTGCTAGAGAAACGTATGTCACCATTCATGATGACTGCGGATAACCAGTTTGGCTTTAAAGCCAAAATGGAACGGAAATGGCTGTATTTACACTCAAACAGGTTATAAATCACTTCATTGACGATGGATCTCTCACGTACCCTTGTTTTCTTGACGCTAAAGCATCATTTGACCGTGTTCACCACTTTTCGCTCTTCAAGTGTATGATTGAGAGACAAATACCCCATTACATCGTTAAAACTCTAAGTATTGGTTCCAAACTCAGAAGTGCTTTGTGAAATGGGGAACAGTAATGTCATCAGCGTTTGGAATGACTAATGGCATAAGGCCCGCTTTTCTTTAATATCTTCATTGACAATATTGATTCTGTGTGGGAATAACTTCGTGCACGGGTTCCCCATTTCTCTCGGCATAATATATGTCACTTGCTCTTTCCTCTGTGCTGTCGTTCTGCTCAGAAAAGGAGGCTAAAACTTCCTGGCTATCACTTACTAACTCATTGACAATATTCACACCCAACTGAACGCAGCCGGAATAGCATGCCATATTAATGACAGAGCAGTAAATGCTGATAACTGATAACATTGTCCTTGCTGCCCCAAAAAACTACTTTCAATTTGCAAGACTGAAGCTAGGAAACTTTGTGTTGAGTATAATACTGTGAAAGCTGTCTGCATGTACATTAAACCTAGGAAACAAAAAACAAACCTGCCGCTCGATAAAATGACTTATCTCAATGGTGTAGAGCTCACTTATGTAAACAATTTCTCTTAACTGGACCAGAAAAACACTAATAATTTTCATAATAACCAGAACATAGAGGAAGAAACTCTGAAGCTCCACGCGGTGGGCAAGATGCTAGTGAGGAAGTTTGGTCACTGTTTTGAAGAGGTCAAGTATCAGTTGTTTCGTAGCTAAGTATTGTTACCCTATGTACTGTAACTCGCTTTGGTCGAATTTTGAGCAGTAGACCGTTGGGCACCCACCCGTGACTTATAATGATGTATTTCGCCGGCTTGTGAATGTACCGAGATTATAATTATAATGATACGCGATATTTGCTCATATGTATACATACTTTTTGAAAGTCAGAACAATGCAATGCACTTTCAGTTCAAAGCTTATTCGCTATTAAACGCGGTTTGTAATGGCACTGGCTACAAACTGGCAAATATGTATAGCCGATGGCAGCGCATACTCTTATCAAATAGAGAGATAAACTATGTTTAATATATCTATTGTACCACCGCTGTGTGTACTTAGTAAAGTTGTTTGATTGATCTGGTGTCATTATCACAAGAGTGTGTCACTGGTGATGTTTAGGGCACTTCTCTTCCTTGCACACTTACTTATTCAGTTTTTTACAGCACCCACCGCTTCCCCTCTGCCATGTAATCCCCTTGTGAAAAAATTTTCTCAAAGCAAATTATCGAATTTGGACCCTGAAAAGTAACAAGTAAAAACGAAATGCAAAAACTTTATTTTTAAGATTATTCACATTCGATTCTAAATTCAAACAAGCCGTAGTTGAAAGTTATGTGTTGTGGGGGCTGACTCATCAACTATTCATCCAACTCATTCAACTATATCGCTCCCATGAAGTGTAACCAAACATGCCTCTCGAAAGACATTACATCATGTTCGTTACTTTAATTTCAAAGCAGACAGGCCTGTCACGACGAAAATGACGTAATCCTGAACGGAGCTCTGTCATGCGACCATCTTACGATCCTCCTGAGAAGTCTCAAGCAGCTCCTTGCGCAGAATATTCTGCGCACCTGCACGAGCTTCTTAAGCTTTAGACTAGTGTGTGAACCCTGCTTTAAGCCCGGTTCACATTATAGCGTTGTGTTCTACGCTCATGTGTCCTCATATTCCCACGAACGCAACTGTGTGTACACTGAAAAAGCACTAAAATAGCAGCCACCGTCACTTTGCACAATAAGAGCCCGTCTACACGTTAGTATCTTGAACGTCTTCACTCATCCAACCGTCCGAATGTGTCGCAGAAATAGTAGAAAATAAGCTAATTTTGTATTTTATTTCACACCAAATTGGTACAAGAGCTTCCTTAGCGGTTATGCCGGCCGGGGCACGTTATACATTTACACGAATAGCGTGACGCGAGGCTACGCAGTTCGCATGTCGTTCACAATACTGTATCTATGTTACCGACTTTAGGCATATTTCAGGACGTCGAGTTATTCGTGCGAATGCACGCGTGGCCTCGGTAAAACCTGCCAATTGAAACGTGCCGAGGAATATGGTGTTTCACGGTTAACATTTTTGTAACCATTTGTGGCGCACACGCAATTGTGTTTACGACGACGCTGCAAGACATTCGCACGACTGGACGAATGAACACGTTCCAAACCTGCTTGGCGAGTTTGCACGTCATCTAATATCAACGTGTTTGATCACGTGAGCGAACACGATCAGGGCGTCAACTTCTTCTGTCGCCTGTCTACTCGCAGCAGCGACTTTTTTTTTTCAATGAATGACGCCACGCGTACAATTATGACATTGTACGTTTCATGACTTTCGTTCATATTTTACGTCTGTTTTGAAGTCGCCCTTGAATCCCATAATTTTATCGCCTGATTTTGAGAGGAACAGCATATTTCCAAACTATTTCTACCCTGATAGAACAGAAATCAGAACGAAGCAATAAGATGTGCTATCAATACAAAGACCTCGTCTGTGTTCTTGTAGCATTTTAAGGTTTTCTAGCGTTAAACGTGATTTCAGTGACTCCGATCGTAAAAGTAAAGACGAAAGAGTTTTTTTTTTCGACTTGTTCATGATCTGTGAGGATAAATTCAGTATTTATAGGTTATGTTTACTGGATCTGAATGTTGAAGCGCATTGAGAAAACGGACATGCTGCATCCTTCAGCCTCGCACATTCGCGGCTCTTGCTTCCATCAACTCAATCCAGTTGGAAGAACGCGTTAAGATGGCTGACGTGTGAACTCGGCGAGACAAGCCTTAAGAACTATGTCAGACGAGCGTTTTGGAAGCCGCGTTCTGAAAGCGCTTTGAGCGCCGAGAAAACGCTTCTGAAACAGGTTCCTATTAACTCCATGTTATAAACAAGGGGGGTGTCACACGGGCGCTTTCACCGCTAAAACGCGGCGCTCGTAACGCCAGTCCTCGCTTCAAAGCTTCGCGGTAGAAGCGCCTGTGTATGTCAGACAATAGCGCTTTCCAGGCGCTCCACAGCTCAGTTCACTTCAGGGCTCTCACTGCACGCCGTGACCTGGCAGCCGTCGCAAACGCCTACACCATGTCAGGCGTTTTTACAACGCTTTAAGCGCCCGTCTGGGATAGTTTAGGCGCTTTGACTGCTGGCGGTGTAAAAGCACTCGTCGGACATAGCATTAAGTCAAGTTTCGAATGTCTCCAAGAATAATTGGGCTGAAATAGCTCTCAAAAGGCTATGTAATTCCAGTTGTATAGAGACATAGCAACTCATTCGAAGGCTGAGCAAGCGCGGACATGAAAACAAAGAACTTAGTCTATGTATGCACGAAACATTAGATTGTCGAGGCGAACAAACTGAGGGAGCAATCCGAACTCATATTAGGGGTTACGGTATCGAATTCTGAGAGTTAGAAGTACCGACCAGTAGAGATTGGACGAGATAGGGGATTTACCTGTGATTATATATTTCATCTCTAGCATATATGTCATCCATCTTAAGAGACACGCTAGTATTCCCGCATTTATGAGCTCCATATCATACACATTAGATTGTGCTATTTTTTACCTACGATTATTACATACCTCCACCATAGAGGGTATGATTTTCTCGAGTTTGTTTGTTTGCCCGTCACTTAGCGAAATCAAAAAGTTATGGAAGGATCTCTACGAAATATACAGGGATTGTTTGGCATATAAGAAGTTCAATATATTCAACCGTTTGTTTGTTTACCTATTTGTCTGTCTGTCTCTTTATTCTTGGTAGCATAACTCAACAAGTCATGGCCGAATCTGTATGAAATTTTCTGGAGTTTCTACTAGGCGCAAATGAACAAATTTTTGTGTGGATCTGATTGTCCGTTTGTGTGTTTGTTTGTCTCTATTTTTTATCACTAACATAACTCAAACAGCTGCAAATAGACCTTCATGAAGTTTGTAGCAATTGTAAAAGCTGCAGGAAAGGCTTAGGAGACATTAAAATGGAGTTTTCAGTAGGTTTAACGCAATCGTTTTGCTTCTAACACTTGCAACAAGCTTTTGTCTGAAGTTTCGGACAATTCAAGCCTCGGAAGCTTTGTAAACAGATTTTAAATTAGAGTATAAGTTTCGTCGTATACTATTGTCTTTTTATTAAACAAAAGTTCACTAAGTTTTTTCTCACCTACGCTATCTTAAAAACACGGAAGTGAACTTTCATCGTAATCTTCTACTGCGTGCGCGCAATACTCATAGTGTTTGAGAAACAAGTAACTCATTAATTCTTTTGGTTAGAACTTTATCAGTAGTGGAGGCATTACAGTTACTCCAAGGCTGAGCGACTAAAACTCGGTTGAAGAGGTCGAAGCCAGTGTACCTGCCTCATGTTCTGGATAAGTGAAATCTATTGGAATAGAATTCATAGCCAGTCAATGGCTGACCGCTAGATACAAGGCGCGTTCGCTTGGGGCCCCAAAATCGAATCAACCCGAGCCCACGTGACTTGAATACCTCCATGCGTTGAAGAAATTTAAGACATCATTGTAATCGTTGACTTGTCAGCTTCTGTAAGCAGGAACTTTAGTTTGAGTTATCTTGGTGATAGACCGACAGACAAAATAGACGAAAACATCACTTCCTTGGCGGAGGTAACTATCTTACTGATTTATAATAACGATGAATAACTACTATAGGTACGTGCAACCGACAGCCAAATTGTTTCCGAATGCGTTGCTTTTCTAGCAAAAAAGTGCACAACTTTATCGGTTCATGTTCATTGAAAATTCTTAATGAAACTTGCAGCGGCATTAAAATGCAAAGTAATGGAGTGCTAAGCCTCTTTCGCTGAATCAAAATGAGTAAAGGCTTCGTAAGTTCACGGAAGTGTTTTGGCCACATAAATCTCGTGAAAATCTAGCAACTACTTGATGCATGTAAACCGACGCATAACTAAGAACATGGTGCCGGTGGCAACAAACAACGCGTAAATGCTTAACCTTCGAAGCTGCTACGTGTTTGATGGGAAAAATACCACAGAATCCAAGATATTTTGCATCGGTGTTAGGACAGAACAGTGTCGTTCTAAAGTCTTTTTCTTGTCAGACTTTTCAACCTCTTGACCTGAGACTACGAGTACATCAGTGTGTGTGTGAAGTGAGGGTCAGAGCCCTCACACATCGAAGACTATAGGGGCACTTTCGACTGAAGATCGAAACTAAGCCTTCGAGGCTTAACTAATATAAAAATTTAGACGGAAGATAGTCTTTGGCACTGTAAATGCCAGTGCAAATATAAGAGGCAACCTGGTTACCTTGAACCACTTGAAAAGTCGTTTTAACAAAGCAGCCTGAGTTTCTTGAAGTCTGAATTGTAACCAAATAAGGATAATGCCTGATTGACAGTTGAACAGGTCGAAGCCACAGCTGCTACCTGAAGGCTCTATATCTTTAAGTTTGGTAGGAATAACATATGAACATCAGGACCTGCTCTGCGAATATTCTCGGGTTGGTACGTTAAGGGGTTAAGCCCCAAAGGCCTAATTTCGGCATCCAATAGATCATGACTCAAAACAAGCATCTATGTAGTTATCGCCCGCG
>LQNS02278145.1:1210221-1225159 GCA_001587735.2 Parhyale hawaiensis
TATCCTTGAGATGGCCTTATCTGCATATCCTTGAGATGGCCTGATCTGCATATCCTTGAGATAGCCTTATCTGCATATCCTTGAGATGGCCTGATCTGCATATCCTTGAGATGGCCTTATCTGCATATCCTTGTGATGGCCTGATCTGCATATCCTTGAGATGGCCTTGTCTGCCTAACTGAGGAGTAGAATTGATCTTGATGTCGTTGCAAGGCCTTTCGATTTGTGAAACGCCATTCACTGTAGAGAGACAAGAGCCCTGCTGCTGTTTTGGACAATTTATAATTAACTTGAAGCATTTCACGTACCATAAATGCTGCACATGATAAGTAGAAGAATGGAGAGCAATGAGACAAATCAGTACATGAATAGGTTACTACCAATCACAAGCGCGGTACTACCCGTAGTACAGCAGCTATGCCGCCTTCTTCACCGATTAAAACTTACGGTGTAAACGCCGTGGATGAGAACACAGCAAACAAAAGATGCGACGACGTTGATTCCGAGGGTGGTACCATAGCTTATCACAAGAATATCTGAAACAGAGTGTGTTATCGTTATGAAGAGTCAAAGCCATAATAACCATACATGCTATTGCATTTGCTATTTATCAGTTGATCTGCCAGCTTTTTGCCACCCCTAAAACATTGGCATCGACAATACTGACAGAAAATTTCCACCTTTAGTTATCCACTATATTATAGAACACAGTTGCTGGTCGCTTGCTTGCTTACTCCAATGTTGGTCCGTCTCTCCGTCACGCTCCATGGGAATAAGATAGGAATAAATTCAAAGACGTAGCGATCCGATGAATGGGAATAAGGTCGTAAAAAATTTGAGGGCCCTGGCTCAGGATCACTCGCCTCTGGATCTCCGGCCTCTGGATCCCGCGCTCTGGATCCCCGGCCTCTGGATCTCCGGCTCTGGATCTCCAGCCTGTGGATCTACTGCCTCTGGATCACGCACACTGGGTTCCGAGCGCTATATCCTGGGCTCTGAATTCCCAGCTCTGAATCCCCGGCAGTTAGAGCAGTTAGAGAAGCTCAGTCTCTCTCCCTTCAGTCTTGGAGTTTTCGTTCCTTTCGACCATAATCCATTTCGTTTATGCTTTCATTAGCTGAATCATATCGTAGCAGTTCAATCTTCACGCTGCGCAGACGCCTTTTTTCATTGACTTTGCACCGCAGCCCAATGAGGTTCTAATAGAGAGGGAGCGCACCCTCTTTATTTATAATACGGGAGCGTTGCGAGTAAACTTTTCCCTTAAACTGGCTGAGTGGCTTGTCCAATCGGATATAGGCTGCCTCACGCAGCCTATATAGGAGAGAGTCCTGAGCTCAGATTTTTATAGCCATTAGCCATCGACGAAATTCCGAGGGGATGGAAGTATGTAAAGGAAACTTGTATCCTGTATACCATCTGATGATGAAAGTAACAGGGTGAGCACTTTGATATAATTCTTCAGACACGATTGTCTTTGCAAAAATATTGAAGAACTGCCTGTCTGTATCTTCCTTAATTTTATGTGCTGACCACTGCCACTTCAGCCACTTTAAGGACTCCAAACGCCAGCCATGTGTTTACTCGCCCAGAGAGTGCTTGAGCTTGCTCCTCTCATTAGAAGCTCCTTGCCGCAGCCAAATTTCGAAGCTTGAGGTTCAACAATCAATTGGTATCCACGATACGGAGAGCCTTGGGCATTTCCAGTGAATTATTTTGACGGAGCTGAATTTTCTTAGTGCAGCTCAACGTTTGCCCAATTTCAAGCTGATATTCTCGCCATATATTGCAAGGGGATATTTTGCTATTGCAAAACTCATGGTTGTACAACTTGAGCTTCACCAGTGGAAGATCAAGCCTGCAAGGATGAGACCTATAGTACAGCAAAACCTATACTGGGAACAGGAACAATAAAAAGCTCAATCACTCGATTTTTGCCGTCTTTTTTGACGGCTGAGCCTTCTAGAAAACTTAGAGCACACAGTATATACAGGACTAGGCTACCAGCACTAACAACCTATCCAAAGTATTCCGTTTTGCTCTCTTCGATTCGTGGACTTCAAGCAGGTTTCGTTATAATTTTTAATTACCAGAATACAGAGAGACGAATATTTTTCTGAATGTAAGTACTGTCTTACCGTATCCAGGATACAGAGCTTTACCAATTAATGATGATTTAAATGAAAGTTGAAGCATTATTACTCTGAAAATACAGTAACCGCGCTGTCAACAAGAAGCTTCTAATGGGAGGAGCAAGCCCAAGCAC
The DNA here is from genome assembly GCA_001587735.2 of Parhyale hawaiensis. Taxonomy (NCBI): domain Eukaryota; kingdom Metazoa; phylum Arthropoda; class Malacostraca; order Amphipoda; family Hyalidae; genus Parhyale; species Parhyale hawaiensis. The sequence goes on from LQNS02278145.1 coordinate 1,212,488, forward strand.
TCTCTGGGCGAGTAAGCACATGGCTTTTGTCACGTGATGGAAGCTGGCGTTTGGAGTCCTTAAAGTGGCTGAAGTGGCAATGGTCAGCACATATAATCAAGGAAGATACAGACAGGCAGTTCTTCAATATTTTTGCAAAGACAATCGTTTCTGAAGATTTATATCGCAGTGCTCACCCTGTTACATTCATCATCTGATGGGGTACAGTATACAAGTTTCTTTTCCATAATTCCATCTGCTCGGATTTTCGTCGATGGTTAATGGCTATAAAAATTTGAGCTCAGGACTCCTCCCTATATAGGCTGCGTGAGGGAATGCCGCTCTCCGATTGGATAAGCCACTCAGCCAGTTTAAGAGAAATGTTTACTTGCAACGCTCCCGTAGGATAAATAGAGAGTTTTTCTCTTTGTCTGTCACCAACATAATACAAAGAGGCGTAAAAGGATCTTCAAAAAATTTACAGTGGTTGTAAAGTGTGTTAGGATCAGCAAAAATTTAACTTTTGGTGAGGATCCGTTCAGCGTATGGTTGTTGGTTTCTTTGTCTGCCTTATTTTTTCGGTAGCACAACTCAAAAAATTATGAACCCAGCTCTATCAAATTTGTAGGAATTTAAAAAAATATTAATAGGCGCCAATGACAAAATTTTGATGAAGATTAACTAATATTTGTCATAATGTTTGTCAGACCGACAGATCTTCGACAAACAACCAGAAGCTGTTATTACTGTTCAAAGGCACAAATAACAAAATTTTGGTGATGATGAAAATTAAATCCTTATTTGAAGACCAGTTTGAATTTTTCGTAAATACTGCAATGCTTGGCGAAGGTACGTGCTCGAAGAGTGTTCTAGTTATTCGTCTGTTTCTAGTAACAAAGTTGATACTCATTATAAAACTTTTTTAAGTTATTTCGGTGGCAGAGGAAGGAAGCAAGGAGTGTAACGGGAGTACTCAATGGGATTAACATAAAACTTAGCAATGACGGCATGTCGGCGAATGACGTCAGACTGACGAGTCAAACTATTTGAGGGTCGTACCTAAGGCCTTTAATCCTAACCATAATAATGAGTTGTGTTATATTCTTGATGCGAAAGAAACCTCTAGAACAGTTTTTGTTCAAACTATCTGTACTTTACGACAACCATTTTACAGTGTTTTGTATATGGGGGCAGCTCAAGTAGCTGGCCAGTCATGAGGGGGAGGTGGAATGCATCAAGTCGACAAAATACAGTGTGAAGAACACTGTGAACTGAATATCAAGTGTAAAAAGGCTTCACTTCAAAGAAGAAGTTAATCCCGTTGCCATACCGGTCCAGATTTTGCCTCTTGTGCAGTGAAACTTCCCACCAGCCTCCACTACAATTTTCTGTTAACAATTGCTTGTTGTTCAATTAGTATATATTCTTTTCATTTATTTGTGTGATTATGGAATGAAATTTGCGATTATCGACGATTTTTTGGTGAAATTAATAAAATACTGATAGGCTGCTCAGCCGTACCGTTCGTCGTCGTTACGGTTACAGTTTCCAAGACAGACCGAAAAGTAGACCCACTGCGACGAGCGTATAACCTCCTTAGTGGAAGTTATAAAAACTATGCAAAACTTTTGCTAGCCCATGTGTCCTCAACAATTCGTGTTAGTCTAGTCCTCAGCAACACCAGTTATCATCCGTGAACGAAGCGAAAAGCGATGATCCCGTTGATCACCCGCGAACGAAGTGAGATAGGCGATAACGTTTTCGTTGAACATTTAGGTATATATATTTATCTATCCACCCAAAAAGAGGGAGAAGGAGTTGAGCAATGTTCACATTTTTCGCAGGGAGTCAGGTGAGTTAACCGTAGATGTGAAAAATGTCAAAGCTCTAGCGAATATTGGCCTTCAAAAATGACGGCGTTGAAATTCCCTCTCCCCCCACCGCGGGTAATGGTATTAGCCAATAGCTATGGGGTGTTTTTTTTTTTTTCGAACGGTTCCGTCGTATACCTGTTTGTCTGTTGGTATGTCTGTCTGTCCAAACTGTCCTCCCTAAAAAAAAGCAGGAGTTGAGCCATCATCGCCATCTTTTCAGGCAGTCAGGTGGGTTAACACTGTTGAAGGGCACAAATGATTGGATTTTGGTGTTGATACAAAGAAAATCATAGTCTCAGAACCAATTTTATTTTTTCGTGGCAGTTATCTTGCTTGGCGGAGGTATGCGCTCGCAGAGTGCTCTAGTTTATGTTTGCCCTTACCATAGTTTGACTAGAGGCATCGCTTCTAACTTACCCCACCCCGTCTAATCTCCAATGTCCGCCGCTTAACCCTGTCTACCGTTATGCATTCCGCCTTCCTTACAACTCGTCTAACCTGTCTTAGTGTTCTGAATTCACCTGTAAATCTTACGTTTGCTCTGCCAGCAAAGCATTTGGACTTGTGTCTTGATTAAGACATTTTGCACGGCGTTTCTAAGTTCTATTTCTCACTGTTTACAGATAAGTCAGTCCTTCATAATCTTACATTTTTATATTTTTTTCCTCGTTTTCGACTTGTTCGCGCTATTACAGGACCCCTTGGTGTCGATCAGCAGCCCATTTTTTCTGCTTTGGTACGATAGCTATACAACATTAGACTCGGCCAATTTTATCAGCCATAGCTATGTCACCCTCTGTACGCAAGATGTCATTGCATTTTTTCTTAGACATCGCATGAACGCTTACAAAAGTATTTTATAGCAAGATACCCAACACTACTGTACCCGCTAAGTTCTCCAACACCGTATTCTAGGTTAGTATCTGGCCCTATTAGGAATTTCATCCGCTACCAGCAAACTGAACCTAATACGGCATGAAAAAGTGAAAATCGGTAGATATAATACGAGTAAACTGACCTGCATGTATTTGTCTTAAAACTGGATGATTTTTTTTTTTTTTTTCAAAAAGCGAAGAGAGGACAGTTATAGTTGAACTTTTTTCCAGTGACAATCGGAGCTTCTTACAAGTTGAATTTTCTGCTGTCTAATTCTGATAAGCGTAACGTGCAGACACATGAAAAGACGGGAGTACGGAGGGACGGGCTTATGGACGAATGGAACCTCAAGAAGTATTATATTATAAATAATATTAATGTGCTTGTGCCTCCCATTGTCCCTCACTTTCTGCGTTAGGACCACCGTGACGCTTTCATAACTAGATAGGAGAAAATTCAGCATGTGAGGGGCTCTGATTCTCATTGAAAAGAAGTTCAACCATAGATGAGCTTCTTTCTAGCGCTCTTCTTGAATATTTCTGTTTCGAAGCAAATAGATGAAGATTATTTCACCCTTATCATATCTACTGCTATTCATTTTCTTTCCGACACATTATATTCTCTATACTGGAGAGGCACGACGTTCTTAAGGGGAAGGTTTTGACATAAAAAACCTCATAACTCCAAAAGTCCGTTTTGGTCACTTACAGTAGCTATACATCATACGGACACGCAGGCGAAGCTTTAGGCAGTCAGTGTAACCCTCGGTGGGTAGAATGGGAGGCTAGGGGCGGGGAGACATTTTTTGAGAGTTCAGTTTTTTACTTCGATAACTTTTTTATTAATGGACCGATCTTCACGAAACTTGGTGGGTTATGTAAAACTGAAAACAATGTTGATTAGACGCGTGTATTTTCCCTTTTTCCTATGAAACTTGGGACAGATATGTAAATTGGAAAAGAATGTGTGTTAGTCACCTGTACTTGTTCCCATTTTCCCCATAAAAAACGAGTTGTTCAACGAAAACGGATTTTCCCTTTGCTTTGAATAATTCGTACACAATGGCAAAAATAAGAAAATTACATGAATCTAACCAACATTCTCTACCGATTTTACATATCTGTACCAAGTTCCATTGAAATCGGAACAAAAATAAAGAAACCAAATTTAAACCCTATTCGGGGAATTTCATGATGGGATTCGAGACGAGTGAAAAATAAAAGGGTTCTATTTTTGTTCCGATTTGAATGAAACTTGATATAGATATGTAAAATAAGAAACGAATGTGGGTTAGATACATGTACTTTTCCAATTTTCGCCATAAAAAACGAGCTATTGAATGAATACGAAAGCGCGGGCTCCTAAAAATTTTTTTTGTTTTTTTTTTTAATTTAGAACTTTACTCCTACAGTTTTTGAGCTACAAAGCTGATTTTCGTGTCAAAAGAAGGGATATTTAATTTTATATAGAATCACCATTTTTCATATCGACTGTCGAATTAGGAGAAGAGCAGCAGCGTCTTTTTTGGAAAAACTTGACAAAAAATGAGTTTTTTAATTTAATAAAAATATTCTGAAAATCAAGCTGAAAAATTGTGGTTCTATAGAGGGTACCATACTGCATCTTATAAAAACAAAGCATGTCTCTAGTTCAAAAAAAAAAATGTAGAAGGAGGAGGGTTTTCCCCAACCCGCTTTTTGCCCGTTTTCTTTGAATAACCTGTTTTCTATAGCGAGTCAAAACAATTTCTCTTTTGATTTTGCGTATCTGTATCAAGTTTCATTCAAACCGGTCAACAAATAACAACTTTTCAAATCGCCCAAACCCTCCCCTGAATAGGGTCAGATGGATACGCAGCAAAGCTTCGTATGGTAGAACAGAGTGGGTAGTGTTTTGGACATCTCGAATCCAAAGTATTTGTGTGCGATGCCATAAAAAAATGATACCTCGAGAACAGGAGGCTACGCGGCTGAGGCTGAAAAAATTAGACGAGTCTGTTGTAATTTGTAGCTTGCTACTGCATAAAACAACACAGAAAAATTATGGGCTTCTGGTCAATATCACCGGCTCTCGTAATAGTACGAAAAGTAGGATACGCTGGCAAAAAAATTAAAACGTGTCAGAGTATGAAGGGCTACATTCTCTGCAAACTGTCGGAAACAGAGCTGAGCAAAGGTGTGCCAATACAAAAGAGCATAATGCAAGAAGTAGCGTTGTATTTCTATGTCTTTATCAAGACACAGGGGCGAATTCTGTGCTGACAGAACAAATAGGTAAATCACAGGTGGAATCAGATGCTAAGAGAGGTTAAACGAGGTGTAAGTTAGGCCTACTGCGCATCGATAGTCAGGGTTAAACTGTGGGTCAAGTTCGAGGCGCTACCTTAGATCGAATTGAGGTAAGTGAAAGAATTAATTATCGTCTGATTTCTACTTACACGACCTGTTATAAATTGACGTCTGAACTTTCCTTCAATAACCAAATATATTCACTTTGCAGGTGTCAGAGGACATTCTTAATAGGGCCAAATGCTTAGCTAGGATCAGGCATGTCATCACAAAATGAACGCAGGTGATAAAATTGAAATGTGTGACATTATGAATGGCGAATTTAGTTGTATTCTGTAGGAAATTGAGCTTTGAAATGGAGTGCAAATAGATAGGCGAATACTGCAAGATGTACCTGTACTTCTATATAAATCAACGTCTCCATCAAAGTATCAGCACGAATCCTTTGTTGAGAAGATTCACAGAATAAATCGGAGTACTAAGATATGGTAAATGAGGTGTACGTGTTAAGATACATGGGCTGCCTTACGTTAGACCGAGTTCATCAAGTTTTAAATGATGAGCGATAGATTAACTGCCATGAGATGAGTTAGAAGCGCTGTCAAAGTAAGGTAAATGAAAACATGACTTACCCGTGGAATTTCCTCGAGTCCCGTTAGTAGAGGCTATAATCATTACAATTTATTTATTAAATGTTTTCTACTCACCTCCAGCGTAGATCGAGTTTTGGCAATCAAGCTGGCAATGAACGGTGCCCTCGACGCTCTTCAGAATCCTAAGCCCAGGAACCAAGATGATGAGCGCCGCCACAGCGATGGCGATACCCGTTAGGAGGTACACCTGAAATGTACACCATTGTTTCGTAGTGAAGCATAACTGCATAAGTATGATAAAATATGAATTTGTGATATACGCGTACGGAAAAAGTTTTTTTAAGTTTAGAAGGATATTCTAAAACTTTGGTATCGCGTAGGGACAGCACTGGGAAAGGCGTCGTCCATAAATTATTACTTTCTTACAATCTTCACGAGAGGCAGACACAATGCTCACCTGATGAAAACAACTGATACTGCCGAGGATAGAATACTGTTCACCTCTTTGGATGTTGAGCAAACGGAAATACTTAGAGCGCCTCGAGGCTATGGAGAGATCGTTCACTGCTAAAATTCGGGGCACGCAAGAATTAAATTGTCACAAGGGACTTGCTCAAGTTCAAAGTACTCACTTCAACGGAGATTCGAACGCGTCGCTGTCATAGAGGTTTGGAAAATTCTAGAGTGAATTACTGTCAATGTCAATGGACGGATTCTGGTGAGCTCTTATCCGTAAAGCCTTATTTTTTATTGCAAACGGTGCTACAATATATATTCGTAAACACCTTAGGAAAAAATCCTACTTTGATGTAAGTCTAACAGATAAACCATTTCACGGCGTAGTGCAATAAATAACAGAAACAATTTCTAAATCTCTCTATTTCACCTCTGTCGGATTTGTTGTTGTTTCTCTTGCTATTGTTGGCGTTCTCTGGTTAGGTACCCGGGCTAAACATTTTTTTTACTATCGTTAAACGGGGGAAACGCATATGCATTCATACGATCGACTGGTTGGTAGGATCTACATTTTCTCTCTCGTAGTAAAAATACACAAATCTATTTACTCCGAGATTCCTCAAATGCTAGAATGTGCAGACTGCGTGCCGTTTCGATGCAAATTTATGCATACAAAATTATTATAACCGGTATAATAGGTAGCATAGATACGGTAATTTAATGGCGTTCGAGGTTCACATCCTCGCCTCAAGTTGTTAATGCGAATGCTCAGTGTAGCCCCGGCATTACGAGCAGAAGTTGGGTGCTGTGCGGTCAAAAAACCTTATCTTAGTTCCGCTAAGGTTGGTACACGACGCCGTTACTCACCAGAGATACCACGGCCACCACCACACTCGCGCTCTGAAGTTTGTAGCAGTGACAGTTTGCCATATTTTCTTTACGAATCCACAGACCTTCTGAATCTGAAACAAATCTACAAATGAAAACATGTTCAATTTGTTCGACTTCCCATTCTGTTTTGCAGAACTATCCAAAAGTACTAGGAACAATCTCTTCACTATTTGCCAAGCCTAGAGTTCGAATGAATTACCCTTGTGAGTCTCAAGCTTGCTTGTGATTATCCATAAAACAAATATTTGAACAGCATATATCGTCCTATTATTCAAAGCTGCCTTGAAAACTCAAAAATCAACGTGTCAATCATATTGTTTGAGCTTTTGCGTTAGTCTCGTGTAGTTTATATTCTCTCTGCTCGAATATTAGCATCGTTCATGGGTTCATAATAACCTTGAAAACATTGTTTTTTTTTTTACAAAAGTTATTTACTTTTTTTAAGAATTAGCTTTCTAGTGCAAAATTTGCTGTATGTTTGCTACTTTACTGTCATAATCATGAACCATACGGCAATCATTCATGACTCAATTTACTTACGAGGTCGACAGTCACAAATTTAGGGATTTAGTAAGTATATGAAGATGCAGCTGTACAAAAGAGGCAGCCGCTTGTTGAGAAGAATACGAGCACATGAACATAACATGATGGAGGCCAATTTTCTCTTTTAGCGCTATTATGTAATTGGCCCAACGCTAGAAACGGCAAAAATGCTGTATAAAGTTAACCTCTCCACATTTAACCCTCTCCACCTACCCGCACACCTAGCGGGAGATACTAAAATCCTGTTACTAAAGTGCGTAGAGTTTCTCGCTGTACACTTGATTGTGCATCACTTAGGAACNATTATGTAATTGGCCCAACACTAGAAACGGCAAAAATGCTGTATAAAGTTAACCTCTCCACATTTAACCCTCTCCACCTACCCGCACACCTAGCGGGAGATACTAAAATCCTGTTACTAAAGTGCGTAGAGTTTCTCGCTGTGCACTTTATTATGCATCACTTAGGAACTCGAGTAAAATGTATGGTAAACTCTGTCATTTTAATTGACTGTAGAAAGCGACACAGCAGCGCTGTTATGATGTTTTCAAGAAGCGACAATTGTACCTGTGGAAGCACCGGCATTCGTATGGCCAACCTATCATACAACTACACTCCTAAAATTCCTCTGATAAGCCTTTATAGCGAAGCGCTGTCTACACGTTTCAGAAACTTACGGCAGAGGGTTCCTTCTGCATTTCCATACAAGTTTCATATAAAGCCAAGCGTTGGACCTTTTCTCTAAAAAGTATACGTAGCTTCTCGACTAAATGTGTGGCCACAGTGCAAATTTAACGAGAGATGCATTTCAGCAGAATGCGAGGTTTTATTAGATTTCGTGCCTGCATTACGCCTGTCAGTAGATAAATCCTCAATTACAGGAGGCGAACATAGTTTTACTAACTTTATCTGTGGAATTTTTGAACGATTTATCATTTTTATTCGTTTATAGTAAAGAAGTTGAGCAATTAGAATTCCCAAGGCTTGGTACTTTTTGCTCTTCTGGCACTAAGTCAAATTTTCGATTACGCTGTCAATTACAGAGTGACACATTACGACATATTGGGCACTTTTTGTGTATTACTGATAGTCCTAGTGATAGTCGTAATAACCTCTCAAATTCCTCTATCATTTTCATCTAGAATTATGCTTCCCAATACTATTTATATTCTCAGTTAACTCTTATACAGAATTTTGGCAGGCAGGACATAATTTCATCGATTTAACGAGATCAAAACTCGGGTAAATGGCCAAGAAGGGTTTCGAAGAAGTGATTTAGATGCCGCGGGTGCAAAATTGATTGCCTTCAAATTAATTTCATTACTAAGAACTGTTGGTAAAATGCACTTGCAGTACATATGATGACAACGTGCATGTAGTTATGAATGTGTCCATCCAAGTAACGGATCGATAGGCGCAGCGTAAGCTAACATATCGGGTATTGCTATAGCTACCCTTAAATGCTTCAACTTTCTTTAACTACCTAAAGTTTAAAGAAAACGGGCTTGATAAGCTCTCGTAAACTTTACTATTGAATCAACTTCATTGCAATTAATAAAAAAGTTTTATTCAACGCACTTATGCACCATCTGGGTTTAGGTTATTTCAAGAACCAAATCACAGGAAATCTGAACAGCAGTGTCTGGATTAAGACTTGCAATACAAGAAAATTTAAATACATGGAGAGTAATCGAGTAGATTCAGCTAGCTACTTTTTACAGACATTTATAAGATATCGTTTAGGCTACCATATGTATAATCTCGTATGACCAGATTATAATTACGGTACCTGGAGCACTCTGAAAGTGCATACCTCGGCCAAACAGGGTTATGGTAACGAAAAATTCAGTTATGTTCTGATAACAGAATAAAAAGTAAAACTAAAATAGCTGTTCGTAAAGACATTTTATTAAAAGTTGTGTAGCAATCAGTAAATGAACACCAAAAGTTTCGGGCCGCTGAACATGAAGGACATAGTTTTAGGACTGGCCTTCTCCTTTGTTCCCCTTCACGATCTTCTGTAAGAACATATACCGAACAGTGCAGTGCTCCAATTTCTAAAGAGAATTTTAAAATTCCAGCAACCACTTCTTACAGGTCTGACCCACGAATTTTGGAGTCCTTCTATTGTTCTACTCAAGCAACGTTGAATGATATTCAGAGTGCTTTTCCCTTTGGTACAGCTAACATTTTCATAGCTTGACCGTATTCATAACTCATAGTTTCAGTTTGCTTTGAACTTTTATCTATGCTCCTTTTTTTAAATCAAAATACAATATAAGTATGAGTATAGATGTTTCTCGATAGTTTTACTTAGTTAAGCTTACATACAGTAACTATATGTTCCTCTCAAGCGATCTGACTTACTTCGTTACAATTGACCTATGTAATATTGTTCTCTCACAATTTTTTCGTTGATGATGCACGGATAGAACGAGAGGAAAAGGCCCACTAGACTACACAAATATCACACGAAACTTCACAGGGCGTAGCCTGCGCTAGCTGTTGGTTCCAGCAAATGCTCAGGGTCGTAGAAATTATCAGAGAAGCACTGAACTTATGCTTTCAGTCCATCTTTGCAGCTGTCCTAATAGTGAGGCGCCTAACATGTGCATCATATAGTCCCCTGCAATAGCACTTCAGTAACTATGACCATTACCTGCAGCGTAATTTCCCTTAACTGCTTGATGGTACTATAAAAACTTGTAAATTTATTATTTTCATTTTGCACTAGCTATTGTTTGTTTAAAAATGAAACTGCTTGAAACTATCTGCGATAGTCTAATTCAAATTAAAAGTTGTTGCACAAAAGTTTCTAAAATATATTATGGGACAAAGATATCAGGCCTGGATCTTATTTACCACTGTTATCCTGACAGTTGTATCTCTTGATAAGCTTAAAAAAAATTCAGCTCTTTTTCCGCACACTAAAATCTCCCTGATTTTTTTTTTTTTTTTTTTTAGGACGTTCATAACCCCTTACGATTCCATTTCGATCTCGTCCACTGTGTCAAGTGTTCAACCCTTTAATCCAATCTTCATTTCGAGACACAAAAATAAATCTCATGCGGTGAGGTCGGGTGAATACCGAGGATTATGGAAAGCATAATTTTTTCCACAATTTCCTTAATAATAAAGCAGTTGAATAAAGATAGGTGAGACTGACAGGAGAACAATTTTTTATAGCATTTGGAATTCTCAAAAGAGACAAAACAGTTTCAACAGAGTGAGATCTTACAGAATATTATATGCAAAATGAAAATGGTTAAGGAAAAAAAAATCCGAAAACGTTCTCACAAACCACAGAGCAAAGTAAATGCACCTGAGTCAGTTGATATCCTGCCCTCCAATGATCCCAGTGAACTTTCTTGACCACATTTATAGCTCAGTTGCGTAGATCGATGATGGTCAGTGTCGGCATCTGCCCAACCTTTGGTGAGCGGCTCTTCTCGGACCTGGTGGCCGGCTTTGTTCCAGGTACCTAGCAGCAAAAAAAGTAGTTTACGGTGCAGCAGAAGTGCATGCTCAAACTTTATTCTAATTAACCTTATGATAACCAAACGAAACGCATATTTTTAGCACAAAGAGCGTTGCGTTTTGATTTTTTAATTGCTCTGGTTATATAGCATTTCGAATGAAAAACAGAAAGCTATAGAAGAATTCAGTTAATTTGCAAATCAAAAACGGTAATTAAAATAGTTAAATTTTCAGCGCAGTGGACTGAACAATTTTTCTGCTGCAGATGTTTCGCGAGATCTCTTGAGGTTGAGGAAGGTCAGAAAAACAAAATTGATCTCCATATTTTGTCTCTTACACTTGACTATCGTACACAATTTTTAAGCTACTATCATTCATTGGAAATAAGAAGTAATCCTTTCACTGGAAATGTGCAATGTCCTTCCGATATATTTTTTACTTGCCGTAAAAACTGAGTCTGGCGGTCAGATGTTTGCTTCCCAGCCAGAGATGCAAAGAGTCTTGATGCTCAGGTGTTTACCGTCCGGTTTTTCTGTGAAGACTATGAGGCCACTGACTCTACCAGCAACAGAGGTGGTTGGGAGAATGGAAGGTGGTAACAGTTATCAGACAATAATATAATTATTATTATCCGTATTTTCTGCCATAACTCTGACAATCCGGGACCAACTGCAGCCGTGCTCTCCTCTGGGCCCTGGAGCAGGAATTTAACTGCAGTACGAATTACGAGTGAGCTAACTCTGCTTTCTTATACCTTTGCTTCCTAACAACAATAGCGGCGAGGCAGTGGCAACAAGATATTCTTATAGCTTTGCTATTTAGGGTGCCAGACTCAAACAAAATATCCCGCCGTGTTCGAAACACCATTAACGTTAAAGCTGTGATGATTAAGAAGAACTAAATGGACTCATTCTTACAAAAAGTATCAGACGAACCAGCCGTAAGAGGCTGTGTATATTGTGGTGATAACTTACTGCTATGTAGCAATCACTCCATCTGGTCACGGAGTGCTGTTTTACCTCTGCACCAGACGAGTAGCGCTCATAACGCCACCTGGACTCATCTCGAAAAATTTAACAGGTGTCACAGGTATGTGTGATTGTTGACTGTATCGATTTTATTTTCATACAGCGACCACAACTTGCAGAACTTAAGAACAACTATTGTTGTTAGTTTCTAGGAAGGCAAAAGTTGGTGTCGTGGTTTGGAGCTGGGCCTGCCGTCAACAGCGAAAGGGAAGGTAACTCCAGAGCTTCGTCTGCAAGCTATTTATAAGCAACCAGAAATGTAGTACGGTTCTCATATAGTGTCCACAGCAGGTATTTGCATGCTTCCAAGAACAGAGATGGATACCAACGGCCTCACCACAAGAGAAAAGCAAATTAAAGAACGGAAACGCCCGGCTTCTTCTACACCTGCGGCTGGATGGCAAGCAGGTGGCTGTATGTGCCCACCATCACACCAGGGCCCAACCGAAGCAACAAGCGACGTGCAACAGAAAAACTTTGCTGCGTGAAAAAAAAAAAGTGTAACTGCGAGCACTACAGTCAACAGTCCACACCAGGAAGCAAAAAATGCTACGGGAGGACTCAATAGGACTGAAATAAAACATAGCTGTGACCGCACGTAGCAAATTTACATCACATCGGCGAGTCGAAGTGTTTTAGGTGTGGGACCTCAGACCTTCGTATATGG
>LQNS02278145.1:1260730-1281388 GCA_001587735.2 Parhyale hawaiensis
GTGTGAGCATTTGTCGTGTGCGGTTTTGTCAATGTGCGCATTTGTCCGTGTGCGGTTTTGTCGTGTGGGCATTTGTCGTGTGGGCATTTGTCGTGTGCGCTTTTGTCATTGTGAGCATTTGTCGTATGCGCTTTTGTCATGGAACCCCTCCGTACGTATCTAATCTCTCGGCAGTGTTATCAAGCACTACTCGAGAATTAACATTGGCCTCATGGCACCACAGTTTTCGCCCAGTTCTTAAAGATAGTTATTGTTTTCGGCCATGTCCATTCAATGCTTTTTCAGTACCATATTTAGCATGCTTTTTCATAACAGATTGTAGGATATCCAGGCGTTCAGTGATGTCGCCATAACTATTTCCTGCCTTGTGGAATCCAACAATCTTTTGCCTCAAATCCATACTGAGCTCCTTTGTCTTCCCCATCGTTGCTTTAGCGTGTGAGTGACAAAGCACAACTCTTCTTGCACCACCTTAGCTTCAACAGAAGTTGCTGGAATGATGTTTCGTCTGAAATATTCTGGAACTGTTTATGTATTCAAAGCATTAAATAAACTAAACGCCTCGTGGCGTAAGACCATCACCCGCGGTGGGGTAAATTCAACGAAGACATTTTCGATGGCCAGTTAATCCTAGTGTTTCATATGGATGCCGTGTCCAACAAGGTTAGCGCAGTACGCCCCCCCCCCCCAGTTTATTACCTCCTTAAGAATAACATAGGAAAAAATGGAATGTCCCATGCTCCAGACGATCTGCCCCGGTAGACGTAAATTCGCCTCGGTGGAGGAAAGTTCAATGCCGTCATTTTTTATGGCCAGCTAGGCCTAATTTTTTTGGCATGGGTCACATCTAGGTCATCCCCCTAAACTCCTTACAAAGAATTATTAACAGTAATCAACTGCTTCGACCACTTATTGGGTGAACAGACAAATATATTTATATATACAAATATAAATACAAAAAGTCGAGGCAGGACTCGATCCGCGGACCAAGAGATTACCACTCCGCCACTCTAACCACTAAGCCACAAACAGCATAAAAGCAACGCAAGCACCTGGCGTGCTTGCGTTGCCCTCTGCATCAGGGCAAAGATATTAAGGTAGAGCTGTACGTGTATGAGGGAGCTCGTCCATCAAACCTGAACAGTTAATAACCTGAAAGATCACAGTTTCTTGTCTCGTCAACACCTGGTATTATCCAGACAGGGAGCCTGATGCAGCGGGCAACGCAAGCACCTTGCGTGCTTGCGTTGCTTTTATGCTGTTCGTAGCATAGTGGTTAGAGTGGCGGCGTGGTAAACTCTAGGTCCCCGGATCGAGTCCTGCTTCGATTCTTTATATTTATTCTGTGAAACACAAGGGCGGATGGAGAGCCCCCTAGCTGTCTGGATAATACCAGGTGTTGACGGAAAAAGAAACTGTGTGAATACAAATATATATATACTTAAATCTTCAACGAAAACATCATCATATCTCTCACTTCGTTCGTGGGTGACAAAAAGTAGTATGGTCCATTCATCTCAATTTAAAGCAAGTTTCCAACTACGGAAAATTTTGAATACCTGAACTATTAACAACTCTCTTGTTAAGATACTATTATATGCCCAATTGCTCTGACCATTGCGTATGGCAGTCCCTGTTACGTTGTTTTTACCCTGCAAAATGCTTTGGCTTGTACAAACAATAGTAATCACGTTAGTGAAGATAATTTTGAAAAGTGGATGGTGTACGAATAGCTTCGTTGCTAACTGTAACCGAAATACAGCTGAAGGTATGGATCGAAGAGCAGCAGAAGTTTCTGATAGCTGAAAGCACTGAAAGTCATATTAACTTTAGATAGGTGGCTGAAAATGCTGAAAGTTTTTATTATCATAAAAAGCTAGCCAGCTAAAAGTACTAAGCTCTGCAAAATGGTTGAATACTTACCTCCGCCAAGGAGGTTATGTTTTCGTCGAGTTTGTCTCTCTATTTATCTGTTATTCTGTTTGTCACCAAAATAACTCAAAGAAGTTATGGATGGCTTTGACGATATTTACAGGGATTTTTAGGTATGTTAGGAGGAACGGAAGATTTACTTTTGGTGAAGATCTGTTCATCAGTTTGTTTGTTTGCCTCATTTTTCTCAATGCCATAACTCAAAAAGTTATGGACGGATTTTTATGAAATTTACATCAGTTGTTAGGTATATTGTAAAGATTAAATATCCAAATTTTCGTAATGATCTGTTGGTTCGTTCGTCACTGTTTTTAATTTTATGCTTATTAGCACATTAACTAAAAAAAATTATGAATGGATCTTTATGAAATTTATAGGAGTTGTTAGTAATACAAAAAGGCATAAATGATTAAATTTTAATGATGATAGGTTTTTCCGTTTGTAAGTTTGACTAATGTTTGTTAACAGCATAATTCAAAATTTTATGAACTGATCTTCAAAAAATTACTGAAGCTGTTATCACTATTGAAGGGCACAAATGATCAGAGTTTGGTGTTGAAACAAATAAAATCATGGTCTCAGAACCGATTTGATTTTTTCGTAGCCGTTGCTTTGCTTGGCGGAGGTAGGCACTCTCAGAGTGCTCTAGTAATTTATGTTATGGCAGTTGAATTACCGAAAGGCTATAGAAACGATAGGTGGGCAACTTGAATTTAGAAAATATAGGTAGCTGAAATCAGCTTAAGCGAACGTAAACTTCTGAAAAGTCATTAAAAATATTCATAAAAGTTAGTTCAAGTCTGTGAAATGAAACTGAAATTAGTTAAGGAGAGCTGAAATGGTTTAATAGCGCTAGTATGGTTATAGAAAGCTAGAGATAAAAGTGATTGATATAACCACACCTGGGAGGCAGAGCAAATAAATGATAATAGAGCAGATGCAGGCACCACGGTTATAATACAGAAAACTGATGTCACCCAAAGTATATATACTGACATCAGTGAAAACATCCTCGAGAGTAGTTCGCAAATGCCAATAAATAACAGTTATGCCAACAAAAGAAAGCCGTTATGAATGAAAACTGAAGTCCGTAAGGTTCAACTGCAAAACACTGCGCTTGCCATACGCTTAGTCCTTCCCCAACCAAAATTTCAACTGCTGTCAATGAATAAATCCACGTTGAGAACTACAAACTACACGCAATACAAGTAAGGAAAAGCATAAACCAACACATTGAAGCAAAAAAAAAAAAAGTTATGCGCCATTCATTAGAAATGAATTAGGGGCAATTTAAGTAAGAGGAGGCACTTCCAACTTACTGAAATTAAAGAATTATGCTGACAAAGAAGAAATTCAAGCTACTGCAAATACAGGCAATCTGTAGGCACGACAAGTAAGGGGAGGCATATAACAACACAAACGCAGGTAATAAAGGAAACTACCCGTGTTCTCCAGCCCCGCTACACTTTGTAAGTCCCCCAGGCAGCAGCTAGTCCTGCAGCAGGCCGGGCTTGCGGTAAGCTTCAATCTTCGGGGGAGGCTTCCGGCGCTCTTCCTCTGCCAGCTGGGAAAAAAAATTGAAATCAAATTCACAGGTAAAATCGGTTGGCACCTGAGGCAATACTGACTCATTAAGGGCAGGTTCGATTGGGCACCGAAATTGAGTTTTAGAGGCTTGACTTGTCCGAAACTTCTGACCAAAGTTTTGGTTTTGCCACATCAAATTATATTTCAAGTATTCGGTACAGCGCGATTTCGCTTAACCAGCTGAAAATTCCATTTTACGGAGCTAGATTGAGTTTTTGAAACTCTCACGAATAACAGATTAACGATCAATGCCGGAAAATTAATTGACTTGGTCGAAGCCAGCGCACCTGCCTGAAATTTCGAAGAAGTCAAGCCTTTACGACTTCATTCTCGAGCCCAATCGATCGTGCCCGAAGTATAATAGAGCGCAGCGAGACGCAGTGAGATATGTGCGTGTTGGTCGTCGAAATGGACATACGGGTAGCAAAAGTGAAGCCTTAATTGCGTGAACGCTTTCAGTAGGTTGATCAGTTCAGAAACTTTTCAGTTTCCAAGAGGGCGGAGTTGGAAACCACCCTCTCTGATCGCATGGAGGAAATAGTGATGGCGTTTGATCCTGCTGGCAAGTATTGCAGGCCCTGGTCCACGATACCACATAAGTGGGGTCGCGCCACAATCAGACCGTAGTCCTGAAGGGACCAAAAAGGGGAGGGTTTGAGTTATGTGCAGTAGGCCACGCCGTACCCACACGACAGGAGGCGCACTGGGCACGCCCACGCTCTTCCCTCGTTATCCAGCAACCCACCAACCAGGACGCAAACCACCGCTCCGACCCGAAGTTGTCGGGTGCACGGAATAGCAAGGCACGTCCCGCCCAAAGGCCGCCGGAGACAGAGAAAGAAAGCAAGCGCGAATGCGCCCTACCGCACGGACCCGGCACCGTACTGCATCACTCCTTGCTGCATTTGGGGGAATTGCTATCAATGCAGCAAGTTAGGTACCGTTGCAGGTCAAATTCTCAAGGAAAATGGCCATTAAGCAGCAAGTAACTTTTGCTCTAGCCCATAACTGGGACGTGAGGCTTGTATATAAATGATAAGCCTATCGAGTTCCTTGGGCTAGAAAACTTTTCAGTCATTATCAGTAACGAGGAATAGTTTGGAACACGCCACTGTTAGGAATTAGCCGAGCTATGTAAAAAATATGCTCAAACACTGTGATTATTCGACGGTTCACAGAACAGTATTGGTTTGGAAACTTTAGGAAACTTAGGAAATTCACGCGGTGAGCGAATATTATAAAGTACTAGTGCCATCCGTGGAAATTAGTTAGTTTAGGTTCTCACTTTAGAAAATGAAGCAATTATAACCTGTACTATTATAACTCACTTTATTTCGACCTAATGCAGTTCCCAACCAAACCTAACTCAACCCATAAATAGTGCCTGTCTCATAATCCCTGCGAACTTCGTTTAACCTCAAGTTTACTGCGAACGGGAGTCGAAACACGGGAACGTTTCTCCTTATCTTTCCCATTACGCTACTGTGTATGCAGCTTCGGCTTGTCTAATATTATTGTATTCGAAAACTGCTTAAACTCCGAGCAGCGGCATATATTATATTCCGCTACAGCGAGGGCCATTGCTCAGTTGCTAATCTCTTTCTGAATTTTTATTCAGTTTCAATTCGCAACTGTACATAATTTGAATCGATGTTTCTTAGTACATCCAGCCGGTACCACGCGCATAGAAACGTGTGTTCCAAGAACGTGAACAGCTTCCGTGTTCCGACTCGTATATGGAGGGAATTTAACGTAGCCCATGTATGCCAAGTCGCAGCCCGTCCATCCATAGTCACTCTAGACATCCTATGTAGACACCTAGACACCATGATTATCACCGGTGGATCTTATAGTGTTTTACCAGCAAAGTTTTCGCCCTTGTACGTTAAATCATGATATAGACATAAACACATACATAGATATTTCACTCTTCGGAGGTACTTTTCTCAATGCTTTTGTTCTATATTTACACGCCTTCGCTAGCCTTTGTTTCTCCTCCCTGAAGATAACATTATTTGGACTTTCACATTTTGAGAGTTTTAATATTGCATCCGTCTATTTGATGATTTTAATTCAGTAGTGGGACTCGTGATTGCTTCAAACATTATGTGCAATAGCTTTCCTACAAGAAACAACAGGCTCAGCCCCGAAAACACTTTTTCGTTTCGTGATTTCTTTATCATCGCGGTTTGCACTTCATCCTGGCTACAAATTTTCCCATATTTGAATCTTTATGCCACCCCAGGAACGAGAATTTTACAAAATATGAAAATCGTTACGGGATGTATGATACTTGTAAAATGAATTTCATGTCTTTGCTGCGAAACTGACCGAAATTCTTCAACAGCAAGCAATAAGAAGGCAGCTATGGCCGAACTTCCAATAGTGAAAAGCGTAAGGTACAGACATATGGATGGACGGATGGAGTCTCAAGCAGAATTACAATATAGATAGATTCTTTCTGAACACTGGTGGGAATGGGCCTCTGGTTCGTCTACTGCCGCCTATCTAATCTAATCGTCCAGAAAAGCGTCTTGCGCATCGTCATCCAAAACAAAGTGATCCTGCCTTTTGTAAATTTAGATGTTTGAGGATTGGCTGCCTTAGACGTCAAGTCATTATTTGAAAGAAGGCAAAACATGAAATACAGTATGGTGGCCAAAGCACTTTGAAAACCAACCCATGACTGTTATGGGACAAATAGGCCACTACTGTTTGAAAAAGTAGTTTTGCAGTGAGGTGACAGCAGTAAGTGACAAGCGTTTACTGAATCACGACTAAAGTTTACAGTAAGTAGAACTGTGTGATTTCCTTATTTGGTAGCAAATAAAAAAGTTAATGACTGGCCCAACTGCATCCCACCTCATCCTGATAGGACCAGACAACGAAGAGATAATAGAAGCTCGCTGAGATGGCAGGTACAGCCACGACGGTGAGGACCACAAGAGGCAGCTTGTTGATGTCCTGCCCGGCCAGGTAGATGATGGAGCAGATGGTGATGGCGGCAAAAGCGATGAGTGTGATCATTTCGAAGTTGAAGTAGAGCATGACGTACGAAAAGCGCTTCTGTGAAGGCCGCCAAATTACGGTAAGTGCAGCTGTTATTAATATCCTGATATCACTGACACTAGCTAGTTCTTTTAAAAAGAGGGTTTGAGACATTCTTTGCTTCAGGGAAGAGAAATATGCATCAATTAGTAATGTGCCAATAATGAAAAAATACACACTGTATACCAATAAAGTATTCTATAGAATATAATGCTATCAAGCTGTTTTGCTTATATTCACATACTTATGTTAAACTTTTCCATCTTAAACTGATTACTAGTACAACAACTGAACGGTATCCCAACAGCCCGAGTTGCCGAGCGAGTCAAGCACACAAACAGATGACCAATCCTCACAAAATTTGATCAGTTATGCCTTTTATTAACATTACTAACAATTCCTGAAAATTTGACAAAGATCCATCCATAATTTCTGAGTTATTGCACTAAAAAACATTTTAACAAACATAGGTCAAACACACACATGGATCAACCAATCATCACCAAAATTTAATCAACTAGAGTACTCTGAGAGCGCATACATCCGCCAAGCGAGGCAACGGTAGCAAAAAATTCAAATTGGCTATGAAACCATGATTTTCTTTGTATCAACTCCAAAATCTGATTATTTGTGCCTTTTGATATTAATAATAGCTTGTTCAATTTTCTTGAAGATCCGTTCATAACTTTTTCAGTTATGCTACTAACAAACGTTTTAACATACACGAGTCAAACACACAAACGAACGAATCGATCTGCACCAAAATTTGATCATTCATGTCTTTCAAAATTAGTAACACCCACTATAAATTTCATAAAGATCCATTTTTTGAGTTATTGTGCGAACAAGCATAAAATTAAAAACAGTGACAAACGAACAAACAAACAAATCATTACTAAAATTTGGTCATTTACTCTTCGTTATATATCTAAGAACTACTGTGAATTTAAAAAGAATTCGTCCATAACTTTTTGAGTTATGGCATTGAAAAAAATGAGGCAGACAAACAAACAAACAAACAAACAAACAAACAAACAAACAAACAAACAAACAAACAAACAAACAAACGGATAGACGGATCTTCACCAAAAGTTAATCATCTGTTCCTCTTAACATACATAACAATCCCTGTAAATTTCGTCAAAATTTGTCCATAACTTTTTGAGTTATCTTGGTGACAGACAAAGAGACAAATTTTTAAATTATGGCACTAACAAAAAATCGGCAGACAAACAAACGGATGGACAAATCTTCACCAAAAGTGAATTATCTATTCCTCCTAATATACCTAACAACCCATGTAAGTTTCTTCAAAATCTGTTCCTAGCTTTCTGAGTTATCTTGGTGACAGAGAGACAGAATAGCAGACAGACAGACAGACAGACAAACGCGACGAAAACACAACCTTCTTGGCGGAGGTTATAAAACTGCATCAGCCCCTACGATTTTCAGCACATTTTGGACAGTTTAATCATGCGTAAGCTAAAGCTGCACAGACGAAACGTAATCAGACCAGCTGAGTTAGCTCTCTGCTGATAGCGCCGACCAAAGTCGTACGTGTGAATCCGGCTTTAGTCTGCATCCTAATAATGTTATTATGAGCAGTTGTCGGGAAATTTTGTCGTCAGAAAAACGATTGAGTAATGGAGTTTTCTAAAGAATATGTTCGCGGTTTTGTCATCTCATATCTTTGCCATAGGCGGGGATAGCAAAAAGAAGCTTTGCTGCCTAATGGTCTCTATAATGACTGCACGATATATTTATTTCTCATCAATACAATCCGCATTATTATCCGGCAGCTATCCTAACATTTTTAGAAATTCAGATCCTGTGTTTTATTTCACCTCTAAAAAAAAAAAAAACTAGGAGAATGACTTATTCGAACTGCCTAAAATCTCGCAGGAAGAGTTTCAGCTTAATCATTTTATCACTTAGTGAGGTTTGTACAGGCCACGACTCAATTTTCACAATCAGGTCGCAAGTACAAAAAAAAGGGAAATTCGTCAACAGTTTCGACCTCTTTTGGCATCTGTGAAGGTGTTAGGAAGTTTCGTCCTTTATTTGCGAATCACGAGAATTATTCGATAGCATGATTCACTGGCAAAACACATGCAAATTGAGCCGAAACGATAGTCATTACGAAGTTCTATAGAAAGCAGAAGCTGAAGGCTGCGCACCCCACAGTGTAGCACCTGCGGCTCACCTTCAAGACGCCCACCACCAGCAGCACAGAGCAGATGAAGCCGGCGATGTTGACGCACAAGATGGAGATGATGTGTAGTTTGAAGTCGCCTATTGCAAGTTATTAAACAGCTATTAGAACATACATGGACTTGACAAAACATGACAAACTCGTTTTATACAATGAAGTGAAGCATGCGTGATTATGGTGGAAGCCTTAGTTTTGCATCCTTATACCTGTATATTAGTGTATAATTATACGTAATTTAGGGTACAAATAAAAAATTAGTGAAGTAAGCATAATGAATTAGCAATAAAATTGTAAGCCGTGACTTACAATATTTATTATTAATGACACTTGGTGTTTATTTGCTCCATGTGAGTTTCATTCGCATCCCTTCAGTTTACAATGCCGTCTTGTATCGTTTTTTATTGTAGCAAAGAGATTATAGGAACATTACGATAAAGGCGCATTTAATATAATTTTCAAGTAGTTGCAACACTTTACGGCTATAAACGTTGCATAAAAACTGTAATTTCACGACATAACAACAGTAGGGGAAGAAATTGCTTACTGCTCTATCAATTAACATGGCGGAGACACTTCAGTCGCCGGCCTGTTAATTAATGGCAATTCAACATCTGAACCATACGTGAGCAGTGATTTATTTATGCTATTTCTTTTTTGTTTACACCTTTTCATGGACGAGAGTAGATGCAGAAAATGTCAATCCATGCACAATTTGTTGTATGAATAGTTCCCCAGCCTCTAATAGGTGGTGTTATTATCAATAGTTAAATCCCGTCGATTACTGCTTGCTTGTAATTCTGAAGCAGCTCTCTGAGTGGGTACTGTTATTACCACTAAGATACACAGTAGTGGATAAAGAAGAAGTTATTGCGGATGCCACTGCTTGTTTTATTAGAAAATTTGATTGCATGAAGAATTTCTGGCTGTGCTCGGTTCGGCTCCATGACGCCATGACGCAAGCCCACCCCGCTCCACTAATTCTTCGAATTCTTGTCTGGCCTATTCGTTACCGTTCTCACCTTGGAGTAAAGAATGACTTATAAATAGCGGAAATCATCCTCATTGTCTGAGACGCGGACTAGGCGGGGTGGGGATGGAGTAATCTTTTGGACCAGTATAATCAGATAATGCCAGTAAGATTCAGTAGTTACAGACAAATTGGTTGGTCTTGAAAAGTTCCAAAAGGATTCAAAATTATCTCTAACACCTAATGCCTATTTTCTTTTTGAGGGACGATAATTTTAGGCGGCTGCAGAACAAAGAGAAAGGTTCGTTGAGGAGAGGGCTGAAGTTCATACACGATTATGTCTCTTCCTATGCAGCTGAGAAATCTCTGGAATGACTACAGCAATAAAATTATTAGGTTTTTTTGTACACTGATGAAATGACCAGCTTGCTCACCCGATTTGAACCCAATTAATAATCTGTTAAGTGTTCTGGAGATATTATTTGAAGATAGATGACGAAAAGTGGGTTCTGGAAGGAAACTGTACGATGGAGGAGCAAACACCATCATTAAGAAGTATTTTATTACTTCATATCCTTTTTACTTTTTAATTCAACGTGTTGCTAGTTAATCTTAAAGTTCGTTAGGATGACACTTGTTGTTCAAAGTTGTTATTGTGTGATTAGTATGTTTATTAGACCTGCCTACCGGTTTAAGAAGATAAAATGATGCTTATGAGCACAAATACCCCGTTGTCTCTTTTCGTATGCATAGGTGGAGCAGATTCCTATTGGTTCAGTACATGCAGATGGGTATTATCATGACTGAACTACGGTTCACCCACGCGCAGGTAGCGTGTTAATGCCCGCCCACCCCTTTTCCGCCGTGACGTCAGGTGGAGCGATAGATTGCAAACCG
This sequence comes from Parhyale hawaiensis, assembly GCA_001587735.2. Lineage (NCBI taxonomy): Eukaryota > Metazoa > Arthropoda > Malacostraca > Amphipoda > Hyalidae > Parhyale > Parhyale hawaiensis. The sequence goes on from LQNS02278145.1 coordinate 1,271,374, forward strand.
TGTTAATTAGTTCATGCCTGCTACTTGCTCCATAGATACGGTGAGCGGGGGCTTCTATGAAGAAGAATGATAGGAATCATTTTCGTATGATCACAGCTATTTAGTGTGCTATGCAAAAATCTGTTTGCCAGAAATAACGCAATATTATTTGAAATAAATAGGTTGAAAGACGAAGAATTCTATTATACAGCAACATACATAGCGGGCTTCTTAGGCATTAATATGACTTATTTTGTAATTATTTTAGGACCGTTTTAGCACTGTTGTTATTCAATATTTTTATTAATGACATTGCCTGTTTTAGCGACGTAAAATTTATACTTTTTGCAGATGATGCCGTATTTTACGTCAATGATCCAACGTTACCAAGTGCAATAAAAAAATTGTGCAATTTGTCGATAGTCTTTCAGCGTGGCTTAATAGTAATAGACTAACCACAAATGCAAGGAAGACAAAACTTATGCTATTCAGCTCAAGACCGGCAATAATTGATCTACCAGTTGTTTATTTTAATAACATAGCATTAGAGTGGGTTAGATTATTCAAGTATTTAGGGGTGATAATAAACGATAAACTGACATTTGCAAAGCATATCGAAGAATTATGTCTGAAGTTAAGCAAGGCCAAAGGAGCAACTTATTCAGCTGCCAAACACTTATGCAGGGACTCACTACTATCACTTTATAATTCTTTAATGTACTAGCATATAAACCACGCCATAATTATTTGGAGAGGTGCAACTTCTAATCACTCTACAAATATCAAAACCAAAATGAATGAAACGTTACGTGTCATATTCAATGTCAGGAGGGATGCTGACAATATACCATTGATGAACATACTAATGCTATGTACTGTAGATTAAAAGTTCTAAAATATGACGATGTATATAACTATTTTCTGCTCAAATTTACTAGAATTGCTATATTGCCACAGTCTCGAATGTATATGAAAATCATTTTCTACCCTTGATGTCAAACGGACACTACGAAATGAGAAATGACCGGTTCAATTTTACGGCAGTTAGATTAGAGGTCGAGAAACGTTCTAACATTTTTCGAGCACTATGAATTTTTAAGAAAGTTCCAGGTTTAATGAATTTTTTATCGCCAGATACATCAAACAAAAAATGTCATCTGCCCAGTAAGTTTACTGCTACATTTTGATGGGCTTGTCCTCTGTACTGCTTCTGTATAATGTGTGATTTTTAGTCTATGACATAATGTATGAGAGGGCAATAAAGGTGTAAAGGTGTATCCCATTATCATTTTACATACTAGTACACTCCGTCGTTAAAAATTGACAATATTGTCATGAACATGATGAACAGAAAAAGCTACAACTGCCTACGTATAATCAGAGGAGTATTAAACGCTCTAAAAGTAATTGTAGGTCTAATCTATTATATTTACCTATGAAATTTGTATTTTAAAAAGCTTTCCTCATCAAAATATTACAAATTATCAAACAGACGGGTGTAAACAAGATAAATTTCATTTAAATTCTTATAACTGTTTTTAAAGAAATAAGTGTTGCCTGTGGCTACTTGGAAAAGGAAAGCTGAATTTACTCAAAATTACAGGTAGTGGTTTTTGAACAGGTGAAAAGAGAAATAGAAGAATGTTGAAATCAGGTAACTTAGAGTTCTATACCCTAAAAACTTGGTTTCAAAACCAAATAAAAGTTAGAAAGAAATATTATATATGATCAGCACACAGATGCTCAGCTCTTAACATTAAGCTTTGCACTTAATTAAGCTGTCCATATACGTTCAATATTATTGTACAATGTGGGTTGCACAATATTTTGACGGTGGTCCCTAGACGATCAAGATAATTGTACAATATTTTGGTTGATGCAATAGATTGTACCGTATGAAGGCGATATTGAAGGGTGTGCAATATGCCAATATATTGCGCAAACACGAGCACAGACGTACAACAACATTGTACAAACAGTCAGTCCCTGCCAGACTTTTATGAAATCAATATGTGTCGTGCTCGTCGTGTGATCAAAAATACCTTAGGGATATTGGTCAGCCGATTTGGTGAACTACAGAAGCCTATAGCCTAGCACTTTCTTCAGAAAAGGCTCAAAAAGTTGCCTTAGCATATTGTTAATGTTGAAAAATTATTCTGAAGCTCTTTATGCCGGTCTGTAATCGGCGCAGTTTGCTTTCTTCATTTGCTGCTTGTAAGTAGAGATTTCGACTACACGTCAAATTCCCCCTACCCCATTCCACCACCCGGGAGTAGTTCCTCCCCCTAAAATGGTGGAATTCCCTCATCAATGTAAGCCCTGAACAAGATATTGCGCAATGTTACTAACAGACGGCACAATATAATCCCGTTTGCGCAATATATTTTCAAATTTTAAAAATCACCTTCTATATTGCACAACCTTTCAATACTGTCCATATACTATTAATTATATTGTACAAACCAAAATACTGTGCAACAACATTGACAGTCTAGGGGCCACTTTTTAAGCGCTTATCATATTGCTGCGCGGATAAAATGTTTGGTGTACAGTGCATGTTACCGATGACAGCAAAAACTGAGTATACTCTTTTGCTAGCCAAAACCCACTTTCTTCGCTACTCCGGATCTTTAGGAAAACGAAGAAGCTTCAATAAATTCTTTTCTTCGTGTTCAGAACAGTCAAACTTCAAACACCAGCCCATTCTAATGGAAATAATGGTATAAATGAATAATTAGGAATACTATTGATACTTGCGCAACACCGACGTTCTTCGCTGCATGGACGTCATACGAGGAGATGCGCAGAACCGTCTCAAAATGATCAATCGATAAGTTAACCTGTTACGTTATTCAGGGGTGTCAGGGGTGTTACCATCAGTCAGGGAAAATGTGTTTTTCGACCGAAAGAATAATCTGCTGTTGCGAAAATGCATAATTCTTCATAATTTGACACGCACTGTGTTACTGAATTGGCTAAATTAAAGCTCTGGGCCCGAAGGTACAATTGTGTCTCTACGATCAATTACAATAACAAAGTCATACAGAGGACCACTCACTGAAGCGTAAGGAGTGCTGCAGGAAGTGGTACTGCCTGTCTGCCCCGCCCATGAGCCGCACTGTCAGCCATGCAGACACAAGAGCATAGAAGGCGTGGATGAACTGCAACACAAATAACGAATTTTTGCATTGGTAATTCAACCAGTTTTCTTGGAATATATTGAACCGAAATCCTTGATTGTTCGGGTCACTGTAATATGCTATAGGCCTCCACTTTCGGTAAAATAGGCAATATTTTTGGGAAAGTATTTAGGTTTATTCACACGATGGTCCAATGAACAAGTATCCTCAGCTTTTCCTTTGAATGTTATGTGAAGTCTCACTAAGCACTACGATGTGTCCACCAATTTAGGTCAAACTGTTGGCCGTCAAATCAGTCTTCTCAGCAAGCACCATTCGCAACATTTCAGTTGTGTCTCAAACTTTGCCGGCTGAAAGAACTTAATGATTTTTTTCATTTAAATGGACACAACACGCACTTAGTCGCGGAGCTGAGAAAAGTCATCCTTTGACTACCGTAAGAACCCCTCATCAGAAAGGCTAGCATAATACAACAAAAAGAACGAATGTAATTTCTAATTTGAGACTAGATTACACGACAGCCTTCTGAACGTGTTCTTCCAGTTATGGCTGAATGAGTTGCTACGCCACTGCGACAGCCCAGCTTGCTGAGTTCTTAGTCTTATATGCGCTCAAAATATGAAGCGATACCCGAGGCTTTACGACGTGCAGTTACTTTATTACGGCTGACATTTCTGCAAGTCTTTTTGCAGACACACAGCTGCGTTCACATGAACAAGCAGCGTTCGAACGATTTATTGAGAAAACACAGGAAAAAGACTGGCATTTTCCGAGCGAATTTTCCCAAAGGAGTGTTTTGTCCTTGTACACATGATTTTGTCTACCTGAAAATTTGCTGAAATTTTAGCTGTTCTTTCAGTCTGCTTAGCTATAGGATAACTAGGTGACTCTCTGATATTTTGTTTTTCAAATTTGGAGTGACTTGGAGCAAAGAAATTTACTTTACTGCTTTTTAAACGGATCCAGCAACGCATTTCGAGTAAATGCTGAGTGAACACATTCACTTGAATATTGTGAGAAACCACATTAGTAGTCGATTTGCACGCTAGTGTTATGAATAAAGCCGGGATTTCTAGCATTTATTCGATTATTGCTATTACGGCTATGATTGCAAATACAAATTTGCTTCTATTGTAGAATATACTACTCTGCTATCAATTGGACGCGAAGCCAAGAAGTAGTCACTATGCAATAAATAACTATAAAACTTGCACAAAGTAGTATGTATTGGTACCATTAAGCGTGAAATTATTGAATTATTAGGAAACGCTGAATAAACAATCAATATATAATTACTTATGCTATGTTTCAACTTTATTTAAATTTCCTAAGAAAGAAAACGTTAAAAATTGTGCAAGTCTGTCATTCTGGTTAAGCCATTACCAGTTACACAAGTGCTGGCAGTGGACGAGTGTACTGATACGCCGGGAGGACAGATTACTACAGCAATAATCGGCACACTTGAATTAAACAAAGAATCTGACATTTATATTTCTGTTAAATTTCACTCAATTTGAATGCACTTATATAGCAACAATAGCGTAGTTCACTGCATTATCTTCATCGCTTCTTTGGCCAGAATCCATTCAGTATAACAACATATTGTAGCTGGTGATGGACGCTGTAGCACAAGTGAAGAAAACCGCTGCTTCTCTACACATTTTGTACTCCAATATGCTGCTCCTCAATTGCCTCTCCCATGGCTTGTGCAAAGTTGCAGAAAAGGTACGAACGCACTTCAGGTTGTTGAAAAACTAATATCAAACGAAAAAAAAAAAATATTCCTGAAGGCCCCAAGTGGATGCGAACTCTTTAGAGAGAAGGCTCTTGACGTACTCCTTTCCTCCAGCCTATAAAACGAGATGGGGTACCTGGATAACCGCAAAATTATATTATGCTAGACATTTTACAGTCGTGAAGGTTGGCCAAATATTCATTATACTATCGGTTCATATTATCTGTAGAAGCACTATATTTATGAGACATAATGGCAGTATGAATTATATTCTATTTCATGTAAAACACTAAATTATTCCCTAAACTCCTAGAACAGTCCAGCGCTGGAGTTATCTTGCAACCGAGCATTTAGTCAGGTTCCTAATATCATAAAGCATTATAAATACTGGAGTCTCCTAAAGGATTGAAGCCTTCAGTCTTGTCATTATTTTATTTGAGTAGTATTCAGGATATGAGCTCCACCGAGCTTGGGTAGGAGAGTTCTTTTATAGTGAATAACCTGACGCAACCCTGACCTGAACCTGACGTGAGGTAACATAGGGTTACGTTAGGTTACGTTAATAATTAGATGTAAATAAAGTTGATTTATTTCATTCTTATATATACTGCATTACTGAGCAATGTAAAGAAAACTCACTGCTATATAAGTTCCTGTTCAGACATATGCGCATAGGTTGAGTGAAAAAAAATCTGGTTTCCGATTAAAACAATAACTTCCTTTCAGTTTTTTTATAGCTTTAAATGAAAGAAAACTGCAGAAATTTAGCCAAAACTAGCAAAATTTTTCTTGTTATATTTTGCTGCTAATACACGCAATACCGACCTTTTTAAGTGTTATTTTCACTAGATTTTTAGCGCTATTTTGACTAATTTTTAAGACTAGAAATCCAAGCTCTAGTTATGAACGCGTTCTTTAAGGTAGTCATCGGAATGCGTAGCTGCGGAGATCAAGCAGCAAGAAAGTGCACAGTGCTCTAAGTTCTAATTTACTGCACATTTGATTAGCTATCGAAAATTTCACTAGTGACACGTGTTGCAGCTAACGGCTTAATGGTGAACGTTTTAGTAAATCCTCTAATGGACGCAAAATTGCGTTTACCAGGACGAAACAAAATATTCGTTGGTTTAACTAAGTGAATGCGTTCCAAAGACTCACGTGCAAATCGGGCACAAGAAACAGCAGTTACAAGAATGCATTATCCGTACAAATACAGTACACGTAAACATGCAGCGTTGGAAGTTCGTGCCCAAGAAAGGCATGTCTTCCGATATACACATAAGAGTGGGAGAGCGCTTCGCTCATGGGCTTCTGCACAGTCAGCGAGGCACAGGGCTTGGTCGCACGGCATTGGTCTTTGACCTGTCTTCGTGGCGTCATTTCTCACTTAAAAAAAAAAATGCCTCTATAGCCAGTGTTTTTCTGGTAAAAAGCACTTTTTGACAGCACCAGGAAAGTCCAGTTGCAACGATTTGGAGTAAGTCGCATCCTCAGTACCAGCTTGCGTTCAGGTGTCCCCGGCAGCACTACCGTCGTTCACGACACCTTTGCGTTCACGTAAGCTTTCTTGCGCGCCACTGCTGAAATAAACACTACCTAAGCTAACCTAACCTACCGTTACCTAACCTGTGGAAGATACCATATGACGTTAGATATTCAATCTCACAGGCAGAATTAATGAAAGGCCCGGCCCCCTTCATCCCCCTGTTTTACCCACTTAGCGTTACACTAGCTGCCTAAAACTTTGCCTGCGTGTTTCTCTGAAGTATAACTGCTGTTTAGTGAAAAAAAAAAAAAAAAATTCCCCCACTCGAGCACTTTTTTCCAGTTTCAAAGACCTTGGGGCGGTAGAAGATATCCGTCTAGGGAAAAATGCTTTTAACATGATTTTTAATATTTTTTCCCATTTGGCAAACTTTTCCGAGTTAGCCACTATGGAAAATAAAAAGAAACTTGAAAAACTCTCCACCGTAATGTACATGTTGAAGATACCTTTATACGTAGTGAAACATTGTTAACTCAAAGAAAATATATCAAGGTGCTGAAAACAAAGCAAGATTGACAACAGATTGAGAAGTTTTTACTGAGGCAGATAAAAGCCAGAAGGCACGTTCTCATACTATGGAATATTAGAGGAACTTACGGCGCTTCCGACACCGATGATGGCACTTCCGCTCCTGTGGCTACAGCAGAAGCAGCAGGTAGGATTCTTTTTCTCCATGTTGAATAGATTTTACGGACCTAATGTCTGCAAGAAATAAGACATTAAATGTTGAAATAGGTATTATCACAAGCAAAACTATTTGATGATATGGGGGAAACGTAGCATCGAAATGCTTGGTTCAAAAATGTTGCAATAGGAAATGTTAAAAAACTGGATTATGGTGAAACAGGTAATATAGAGTAAATCGATGACAATATGGTGAAGAAGGTACTATACGGTGAACTGGGTAATAAGGGGCATATCAGGGTGAAATTCATAGAGTGGGTGAAAAGGCATATTAGGGTGAAAAGGCATAATAATGAGGAAATAGAGATATTCCTTAAATGGCCTTTTAAATTATTGTCGAAGAAATCAGGGTCTGCTTTTTCACGCCGTTTCAAGATAAAAAGTATCACAAGAACCGTCGCAATTGAAAACATTTTACTCAACTAAAATGCAATAATATGATAGGTAAAATAAAAATCATGAAAATCCTTAAATAAGTAAACGTTTTGTGTCTTCGCCCATTTCCAGTACACCAGAAAAATGCAATGATATAATTGAAACTCAAAGTTAAGAGGATACACAGTACTTACAGCATATTAAAATTTGAATGAATATTACTAAAACACACAAGTGGTTAACATTTAAAAGGGCACTATTTTAAATGATCAAAATAGTGCCCATCCGCTTTTTATTGTTAATCACTGTGTTTTAGTTAAATTCATGCAAATTTCAATATGCTATAAGTGCTGTGTATCCAATTAAGTTTGAATTTCAATTATATCATTGTATTTTTCTGGTGTACTGAAAATGGGCGAAGACACAAAACGTTTACTTATTTTAGGATTTTCATGATTTTTGTTTTACTGATCATATTATTGCATTTTAGTTGAGTAAAATGTTTTCATTTGCGACGGTTCTGGTGATACTTTTTATTTTAAATTATTGTTAACTCCACCAAGGAGGTTATGTTTTCCTCGTGTTTGTCTGTCACCAAGATAATTCAAAAAGTTGTAAACCGATTTGGACGAAATTTACAGGAATTGTTAGGTATGTTAGGAGGAACAGATGATTGCCTTTTGGTGAAGATATGTAGCACCGTTTGTTTGTCTGCCTTACTTTTCTCAATGCCATAACTCAAAAAGTTACGGATGGATTTTGGTGACATTAACATGAGTTTCAGGTATATAATAAAAAGTAGATGATCAAATTGTGTTAATGGTCCGTTTGTTCATTCGTTCGTTTGTCACTGTTTTTGATTTTATGCTTGTTAGGACAATAACTCAAAAAAATAATAAATGGATCTCTATGAAATTTATAGGGATTATTAGCAATGTTAAAGACATGAAAGATTAAATTTTGGTGCAGATCGGCTTGTTCGTTTGAATGTTTGACTCATGTTTGTCATAACGTTCGTTAGCAGTATAACTAAAATGTTATATTAACGGATCTTCAAGAAAATTGCACAAACGGTTATTACTGTCAAAAGGCACAAATGATTAGATTTTGGAGTTTATCAAAGAAAATTATGGTTTCAGAGCCAATTTGAATATTTTGCTACCGTTGCCTCGCTTGGCGGAGGTATGCGCTCTCAGAGTGCTCTAGTTGTTGGTATAATTAAAATTTCACACTCGGACTCCCACGGATAGGTAGTGCAAACCAAATGAAGCCTTATGCAACACCGGGAAGTACGAAACGCTACCGAGAAAAATTCAGCAAGAAGCCATTAACAGCTGACTTAAACGCCTGCAGGTCGACACGAAAACAGACCGGGGCGGCAACACCGACTGAACTGACGAGGATTATACGTGATAATTTTAAATCGCTTTGCAATTCACAGCTGCATATCGCAGAGTCTTTTGATGTCTCAGAGGCGTCAGTGAGGCTCTCGGCAGCTGTAAGCCTTGCGACTGTCTCGGTCTCACCGTCCGACTGTCACGAGCCTTCACGGCCCGACTGTCGTATGCCCCCCTGAGGTGAGCGCAGCTCGTATCTTCCACCATCGACCATTGCTGCCCACACGTCCCAACTGTGGCCGTCGTGAGGGTCGTTTGAGTGGGTCGTTGCTATCGCGATCATTGGATGAGCTTAGAGTTTTGGAAGCGATTAAGTAATGTACAATGGAGGGCATTGTTAGAAACTGTAGAAGAGCATCTTACTGCTTTCTGTTAGTTGCGCCACTCATACAAAAGTCAAAGGGATGGGCCCTGAGCGCCTGACTCAGTAATTATGTCTACCAAGCATTATCTCTATGGCAAGCAATGGTAATAATTACCTTTTGTTCTGTTCGGTGATTGCTACACAGCGGTCAGCGTCTCGGCCTGATGCTGGTTACACTTTCCATTTCACTGCCTATTTTTCTTTATTGCTAACAGCATTAAACAAACATCTATGCCACCGTGCTGTAAAGATTTATGAATTGAAAGAGAAATGTTAGTGTTAAGGTGATAAATATTTTAATATTTTTAGAAGTTGTGGTTACATGTTCGAAGGGGTATTCAGCTTCTCAATTCATTTAAAGCAAAACATTACGCGTTTTCTTTTGGTAAGCTAAATCCGTTGATGGGTGCATAGTTACATCAGCAGCTACTAATTCAGCAGGTGGGCTCAAGAAGGCAGGTCCACATGACAGTCAAATGAACGCCTTCCTTCAACTCTGCGTCCAAATGTCTAAATAGTGACTCTGTTTTGTGGTGTCACCGGTGTTGTGGTGTCACCGGTGTTGCGGTGTCACCGGTGTTGAGGTGTCACAGATGTTGTGGTGTCACAGATGTTGTGGTGTCACCGGTGTTGTGGTGTCACAGATGTTGTGGTGTCACAGATGTTGTGGTGTCACCGGTGTTGTGGTGTCACAGATGTTGTGGTGTCACCGGTGTTGTGGTGTCACCGGTGTTGTGGTGTCACCGGTGTTGAGGTGTCACCGGTGTTGTGGTGTCACCGGTGTTGTGGTGTCAC
>LQNS02278145.1:1282812-1295603 GCA_001587735.2 Parhyale hawaiensis
TGTGGTGTCACAGATGTTGTGGTGTCGCAGATGTTGTGGTGTCACAGATGTTTGTGGTGTCACAGATGTTGTGGTGTCACAGGTGTTGTGGTGTCACAGATGTTGTGGTGTCACAGGTGTTGTGGTGTCACAGATGTTGTGGTGACACAGGTGCTGTGCTGTCACCGGTGAAATTGCAAATTTCGCTTCTAATTTGAAGTGGATCAGGACTCAAAAACTGATCACTTTTTTGCTGTTTAATTCAACTTGTAGCTCACTGTGTTACTTTACCCGTTAGGTCTCTCCTGCATTCCTACGGTAAACAACTCGAACTGAGGTAACAAAACCTGGTGTTAACAGGCTTAACTGGGCCCGGTGGCGCATTTGAAGTTCATCTTACTGTCGTAAGGACACGTTTTGATCTGCGGGCAGCTGTGCCGTGACTCTGCCTGCAGTAAGGCGGTCCAATGCGAAAGGCAAAGATTGCTCGACCATTCGACCACCCAGTGAAGTTGAACAATCATTTCATCTGAAAACGGAGGGGCCGAGAAGAGGGGCTGGAGAAGAGAATGCTGAAAAATCTCAGAAATCAATACCATCAGTTTTTATTGAACTCCAAAGATTCAGTGAAACATGAAATGAAAGTCAAAATAGCTGTAAATTAACCGAGAACACTGAATTAATAAAATCATCAGTTTCTACAAAATACAAGGTCACGTGCATTGTAGAAACACGCGCAAAGACCACAAACTTTCTCAATTTTCCCGGCAACTGAGCTCTCAAGACTTGCCAAGCGTGGCACTCGAACCACTGTGCTTGCGGACGTCGTTGCTCCTCAAACTACAAGATTGAATGAAATAGCATTGTCCCCGTTCCCTGTGCCCATTGACAACGTTCGTTGGCGCTAGCAGCCTAGAGCCAACTCGGCTAATCCGACAGCGTAGTCGTGGCCGTGACTTCAGCATAACGTCTGTGAACACCTCCGTGCTTTAATTTAGTAATTCCTAAAGTATCATTATTTATGGTAGTAAACTGCTCATAATTAGGAGCGATAGTTGAAAGTTTACAACTGCCACTTGCTAGCGGCAACGAAAGTTGTTAGTGGGCACCGGACTTGAGAAATCTGATCTGCCCTAGTATCATATTTACTTGCAGGCGGTGATCCGTCTGTCGAAGTCCGGTTCCGCGCAAGGCCTGAAGCTCGGTCGAAAGTCGCTGCACAAACGCTCTGAGTGGACTTTTCGTACCTTAAGTTAAGCCGCTTGGAGTAATGCCCCGTTCGGATATGCCCTTAATTTAGAATTGCAATATCAAATAGAAATTCCTGTAGATAGGTTATTTCCAAAAGATACGTAGAACCAGTTTCAATCTGGATTATTTTGTGAGAGCAGCAGTGATAACGAATTGCAGCAGAAAAGCTACAAGTAATTTAGAATGTTGCAAGTTGATGCTTACCAGTCAATAAACGTTGCTTGTGCCAACCACCTGACCTCCGGTTTACCGCTGCAGAGCTGTGGAATATGCAAGCTTCAGATACTGTTTGACAGCACTCACAATGTTCAACTGCACTCCCATTAGCCTTGTGTAAGCTACTTAATGCTAAGAAAACTACGTGGTCAAAAAATATATATAAGAAAATACACAGCTTCGTAAAGCTACATCGTACCTAGTTTGTCTCTATTATAATATCTTCATAATATGTCAATTCGTACTGAAGTCACAAGTAATTCATGTAATTCGATCTGGTAAAGCGAGGCGCAGTCTTCACTGGCTAATTCATAACGTCTATGGAGTCTGTGTGTGGGCAAGAGAAGAGAGGGCTGTAAGGTCTCGCAGGCAGGTGCTAAATCTTACCGATGTGCCAGTTTTGTCAGGTTATGGGCAGGCTCGATTGGTTACCGAAATTAAGCTTTCGAGGCTTGACTTGTTCTAAACTTCACACGCAGTAATGCTGGCTTCGACCCGCTGAAATGAGTTACAGGTATTACCCTCAATCAATAGGATGCTCTTGAGACTGCTAGAAACTCAATCATGGCCGTAATGTGGAATATTCAACAAACTCAACGTAAAGGTGGCGTTTCTAACATTTACAAAGCGATTCAAAGTGACAAAGCCAAAGCTTGTGCCTGAAGTCAGGACAAGTCAAGCTTCGAAGGCTTAATTTTGGTGCCCAAATGAACTCGCCCTAAATTAGCCAAATTTGTCTGGACAAGTTGTGGACGACTCTGTAGGCGCTTAAATTCAGACGTGCAACAGTGAATGAACTAACACGTGGGCAACGATGTTGTCTTCGTTTCGAGATAGAAAGTTTAACAGCATACATAGTTATTTCTCCTACGTTCATGAACTTTTTTTAGCTAATACTGTTGCAATTCGCAAAGTTGTAGCGTAGCACACTTTACCAATAAATCCTACTGCATTGTTCTTCTAGCCATGTAATATGGCGTAGAGTTTTTGCTGCAATTTCATACAGGTAGATACCGCTGTGTAGTGTCTGCATTTCTGGATTTTCTCCATTTCAGGAGTCTTGGCCCATTTGAACACAATTATAAGTGATCCATGATTGCGCTGCATGCGATAGTTCGAAGTAAAACAATAGTAGCAGTCATAAAGCGCGCCCGTCTTTTTAAACTGTCCTCTATGAGCGCTGAGCTTTGCATTACATACAGAGACGGATAACAAAAACCCTAATAAAGCAGTACGTACGTAACGTCATGCAATGCGCCCAAACCGCTGCTAAGAAGAATCCCTTAAATAATCATGCAAGGGTGAGTCGTACGTCTCGAGGTGCTCGCTCATAATAACCGCAATAGTTGGTGCGCCGGCAGAAAACTGTCCGCGTTTCAGTATTTTGTCAATAAATTTTGTTTTTACAAATACTAGGGTGAAGACTGTAGTCTGAAAAGTCATTTTTACCTAAAACAGAACGTTTCGGCTCGTCGGCCAGCATCAGCAGCTGGAAACATACAAGAGACTGCTGATATCTGCAAATGAGGGCTCCAAAATTTCTCCAAACGAATCCATAAACCCATGCTGAATTGTGCAATTGCTTAATTCAGGATGATATTTTAAGCATTTTAGGTATCGGTAACTCCCTTTAAGACCTGCGCACTTTAGAGTCTCTTTGCATGCTCAAACCGATCCTAAATGGCATGCAGTCATCCCATTGTATCCAAGTTGTAAATAGTTTAGTTTGTCTTTCAGTTGCAATTTGTTGCTGTCTTTTTTCTTTTGGTATCGGCATAGAGCTCTCAGTTGTAAATTTTACCAGTAAATTGTATGTTTTCAGCTGCTGGTGATGATGGCCGGAAAGCCGGAAGTTCAGTTTTTAGGAATAACTTGTGTTCAAAACTATTGTCTTCGCCCTAATATTCATTATTAAGCCGCATAAAGCAATCCAACTTAACCTTATCTTTTTTTTTCTATAATAAACAATAGTTTAAAGTGTGCACAGCATAAAATTACTCCTAACGGCGAATAAACCCATTATCGGCTATATGCCTGTTTTTCCTCCAGTTGATATTAAATATTTTCTTTTAACTATCCCCAGGTACTAAATAAATATGGGATGTAATCATGACGCAAATGTGATATGCATAGACGTGACAAGAGAGAACATATACAGAACGAAGAGCAGTCCTGCAAGCACTACTAGAGGGCTCCAAAGCTCGTAAACTAATGCCGGGAGCATAAAGAGATGCAGCAATAATCGGAATTGCAAGCAATACTCTTCATAGAATTTGGTATTACAACATTAGAACCATGTTAGATGTAGATGATCAAGTCAGCCAGTATGTTCTTTCAAACAAACCTATCTTATCAAAGCTAAAACTTGATGTACTAGTATGTTCCACCAGCTTCAACAGTTCTATATCTCAATTATATCCGACTAGAGGTTGTGTTTAGAAATACAGCACCCCCAGTTGTATCAAATTATGCATCAGTTTTTTCTATTAATACAGCGATGGTAATTCTCAGACTATAGTAACCAGAGAGTAAAAATAACGGGGGACCAAACGTCAACTGATAGAAAAGTTGTGACGTCACTGCCCGACCGGCGCTTCTGCTTGTGACGTCACGATTTTTCGATCAGTTGATGTCTAGTCCTGCCGTTATTTTTTCTCCCTGCTAGTAACTATATTTCTATAGAAATGTGTACCATGTAAGGCATACAATGCGTCCAAAAAGAAGAATGATGGGTGTGGATATTGTCCTTTACGCTAAATGTAAAGCGCAATCGATCGTGCTGCCTTCCACTCTGCTAATTCTTCATCAACATAAACGGTGGCGCTTGTTGGAGATCGGCGTAGGATGGAAGGGCGGACCGTGCATGACGTTGTTTCTGCGGAGAGGTAATTTTGGGCTATTTCCCCCAGCTCACTGTGATTATCTCTTTGTGTCTTGTGACTGTACTGCAGCTGACTGTAATTAAGAGTGTTTCAAGAGATCACTGTTGCTGACTGTAATTAACTGCGTCTTAAGAGATCACTGTTGCTGACTGTAATTAACTGCGTCTTAAGAGATCACTGTTGTGACTGTAATTAACTGTGTCTTGAGAGAGTACTGCAGTTAGCAGTTAATGTCCAAACCTACGACTGTATTTGCCTTATGAGAACACTCTGCTGGCCCTGACTTTGGATGTAGTAGCTGTACATATTCACAGTGATAACACCATGACCTTCTCATGACGCGTTGCAGCTCTATTTTTGTTTTTTATTTTCACAGGCTTGGTCATCCAGACCTTGATTCTGAAATTAGCTCGCTAATCATAGGTCCCAGGCATTTTACTAGCTGCTGCAGGTGTAGCTGAGGTTTACGAAGTGCTTGTAAAAAATGAAGTGTCAGAGGTTTACTTCTGTCAAAGCAATAAGGGAAAATGACTGTGATTTAACGCTCTTCGGAACGGCTAGTAGCCCCACGGCACAAAAAGTCTACATTAATGTTTTCTGCACTGAAGAAGGTTGTCGTTTGAAAAAATTCTGGTTTGTTATCACGTTCGTATTTGCTGATACAGTCAGTCAGAAAGAACCAAATCGCCTGCCTCACAAGAAGTACCTACAAGATCAATACGGTCGTGATTTACGTCACGGTTTAGAGCATCAAAGCTGGCGGCAAAAACGTTCTAAAGGCCTGTAATTTTCCAGCGCTAAATCTACTGGAAAAAACGGCACAAAAGAACGGCTGCAGCACTCCTACGCGCGCTGCAGCATTGATCTGCTCACTGCTGCAGCCTGCACGCCGCCGCTCGCGGAGACTGGCATGCCAAGTTTTTATTTTTTTATGGAGGCCATCGGTGCTTGGGCATCTGCTGTAGCTGATTGTCGTTGCGTAGTGTCCCATGGGAGGTAATTCTAGAGTAAAATGGGGGTTAACGTGTGAAACTAATTGATAATCATCTGTATTATAATTCTGCTTTACCTCCGTTAGTTAGCTACTTAGTATGTCTGTGACCCATTTAACAGTATTAGAATGGGAAAAAATCAGGGTATACTTGAGCTATCTTTGAAACGACCTGAGAAAGAATCAATAGGAGAATGAGTAAGTTCAAATTTAGACTGCTACTATTCGCAGGTCTTAGAAAGAAGATTCACTGCCTGAATTGAAGCATTTTTCACCCTCTGTTTGCATAATACGGGTCCGAGATCATCAAAACTGAGGAATAAGTCTTTTGTTCTGCAGAATTTCCGCAGTTTCCTTGAGTATTAGATAGGACTAAATTAGGATGATACGGGTCTGAGATATCACTAAAGAACATTGCTTCTGTTCTGTGGAAATTTCATAGGTTCCAGCTAGTCTATAATATTATTCTGCATATGGTGCTATACGTCCGTCCGTCAACATGGGAGGGGGGGGGTGCGTCATGTATGCGTTTTGCACATACATCTTTTTTATGTGTAAGCTTTAACATTCAAATGTGTAGGCACATTCTTTGTATCAGTCAAGTTCATGTTGACGGATGCGAGCACCGACCGTCTCAGGTCAGACTGAGATTAGGAAGGCAAAAAGGTCGGAAATCATACCATGCCAACTGTGCTTGCTTTCCAGGGACTCTAAAGTGAGCGACATGCGTAATCCTCAATGACCTTCCGGGCAGCACCTGTATCTGCAAATGTGGCCTTTCAAAATCCCTAACCTGAGTCGGAGATATTTGCTGGTCTCATAAACATAGATATTTTACCGGCGGACTTCCGACCCAATTCCGCCGGAACTTGCCGGCGTTCCAAATGAGGCTGTCTTTAAGTATATTTAACGTGGTTATGTTTCAAACAGTCCAGCATTCGGTACTTAGCATTACAGCAGACAGCATTCCTCTTATAGCATTAATTCAGATGCAGACCTCATACCTCGTTGTCTGTTTCTATCAAGTAGCATGCTAGCTATTTTTTCTTGGATCATATTTTATAATAATATTATATGAAGTCCTGCATAATAAGATATAAATAAACAAGATCTTTAAGACATTCCTTCACCATCCAGCACTGTAGCCTGTACACAATATTTTGCATTGAAATTAATTCTCACACAACAAAGTACGGTGACGATCTCAACTAGATCTCATCTACGCACACAGTAAATACCCACGAACAAGAGAATATTACAATTCTGTTTATGATTCCATATGTTCATCCGTCCATATGTCTGCACGTTACGTTTTCAGCATTAGATGGGAGAAATTCAGCTATTCAACATGCAACAAGCTCTGATTTGTGCTGGAAGGAATTTCAACAATAGCTGTGCTTCTTTCCCTTCTTGTAGAAATTTTCATTCAGTTTTCAATTGAAGACATGAAGTTCATTTCAGTCATATATCTACCGATTTTCATTATATTTTCACCAAATATTAAATTCACTTTGCTGGTGACTCATGATATTCTTAAGATGGCCTACTGGGTAGCCATAGGATACGGTACGGTACAGAAGCACAAACCGAGCGATTTTCGGTATTTGGACTATGGAGTATTTTCTGAAACGAAAGTAGAATGTCTAGGGAAATACAATGGCATATTATTGAGAAAAGGAGGTTATGGTAACACAAGAGGATGTGACTGAATAAGGTGTCTGAGTTTGCTGTACCGTGTTCTACAGCTATCGCATTAAATAAATGAGAGAAATGATGGGCTACCGTTAAATAACTAAGGGCCCTTTGAAAATGTGAAAAAATTGGATAAGAAGACGAAAACATAGAAAAATTTATGATTAGGAAAGGGTTAAATTACCTGTACACTGCGAGTAACAGAGCTCAGAAAAGGCATTCAGATACAAAGGAGAATAATACAGGAATTACTTTCGTATCTCTATGTCTTTATTAAGTTAGAAGTAAAAATTCTGGGTCGACAGAATATATGAGATGAGAGATTCATAGGTGAACCCAGAGTACTACATATGCATACGAATGGCTAGACGGAGTGTGTTAAGGTAGCCGGACTGCGTTACGGTAGATGGAGTTGGTCAGGGTTGATTGACGGAGATTCATTTAGACAGGGTAGATTATGTTAGGAGCGTTGCCTTTGGTCACACTAAAGAAAGTGAAAATATTAATTAGCCATGATATTTCTGCGGCTCACGTTACTCATATTATACGAGGATAGTTCCAAAAGTAATGCCTCGTTTTATATTTAACTCAAAAAATTGAAGAGCTACGAAGATGAAAAGGACACCAATAAAACGAGCGACATTTTGTGCTCTGGTAGTTATTTTTATAAGCAGTCACCACCATTCTCAATGTACTTTTACCAGCGATGAACGAGAGCCTCATCAGGCAGCCCATCGGTGACACCTTTGTTTTTGTGTGAGTATTCCAGGAACCCACCTCTCGCACACTTAGCTGTATCTTGTATCCTATTGCTGTAACATCGTATCCAGTGTACTGACACCCGCATCCAACACTACACGCATTTCATTTACCGTTATCCGCCGATCGGTGCAGACGAACTGATCGAGGCGCACTTTGTATCCTGTGGAGGCGGCCGTGCATGGCTTGCGGAGCACATTTTGTCGCTTCACGTCTCTGTCGCCTCTCTAAAATTGACGAACCCATCTCCTAACTGTGCCGACATCTACTGCATCGTCTTCGTTAACGTTCACCAGACGCCGGTGAACGTTGATTGGTAGAATTTTTTCTGCATGGAGGAATTCAGAGAGGCATCTCTGCTTCTAGCGCACGTCAACGACAGGGATTGCTTTTTTAGAGTGTCACGCCGGCGATATCTGCAGTAGAGAGATGAAACTTTCAGGTCATGAATGCATAAGTTCTGTCATCATAAGAGTGCAATTTGTTATCCTCTCGGATCCTTTTGTGCATTACTTTAGGAACGACTCTCGTAATTCTACTTATTCCTTCCTACATTCTTCCGTTCGTTCCTTGGTTCCTGCGTTAGTACGACTATCACACCCTCAGTATTAGATAAGGGAAAAATAGGGTATCTGGGATTCCATCGCGGGAGAGAAGAACAGGATCCACGTTTTCACTTTTCTAATTCGAAGTATTACTTTTTTACTGGGAACATATTTTCACACTTTTTAACTTTTGCGTTTCATATGCATCAGGTCGGTGTAAAAGTTTTTGCCTATTTATAATATCCAGCAAAAAACCATTAACAGCTGACTTAAACGCCTGCAGGCCAATGCGACCAAAAGCCGATGCCGGCAACAAATTCCAAACCTTAGCCGACCAGGGCACGAAGCACCGACAGAACTGATTAGTTCGACATCTGACAGCGTTCAAAGTGAAAGAGTTCGCTCCGCACGCAGCACAAGTTGCTCTCCCAAAAACCTTGAGGGCAGGGAGAGAAGAATACAACCAATGCCTCTCATTATTGTACACCTTATAAAACATGCAAAGCTCTGCTACTCTCCCCCTGTGGGACAGGTTCACTAGTTCATTATCAGCGCACAGCCTGCTGGCTGAACTAAAGGCTATTAGACACACTTAACAGGTTCCACAACGAACAATCAAACCATTACTGACAATCTCTAGTGTTATCAACTTCGTCGTTTGAATGCTGAACTAATCAAAAAGCGACTATCTTTAGTCAACAGACAGGGAGTCGTCTGCCATCATGACACTGCTCGCTCCCACACAGAGCTATACTGACCGAAGCTCTCAGCTAGGCCTGCAGTAGGTGAGTTTGGTTGGATATATAGTTTGGCCCCATCCTGTATTTACCTCCTGACCTCGCTCTCACGGATTATTACTTATTTCGAGGATTGTAGGGGCAAGACCTCGTTAACGGGACTATTCTCTCTAAGAAAACCATGCAATAGCCAGAGTATATTATTATGCAGCGTATAACGGGATTGTGTCTTCGTACTGTACCGCAGATGCCGTCTTTTCCATTCAATACCTCGCAGTGCTGATTATTTAGCAACTGCATTTTATCCCAGGTATTTTACTTCTTTCAGCTATTAAAGGTAGATTTGGATTTAATGTTACTGGTAAAATTGTGTGTGCAGCGTTAGACTATGACCTGATACTGACAGAAGTTTCGTGTTTATGAACAGACTAAGTAGAGCAGCCAAGCCATTAACATGACGGCGAGGAATTTGTGATGGTATGTAATTAACAAACATTATGAAAGCTGCAATACAACGGCTAACTCAAGTTATCATAAGCGATGAGTTCTCTGTTACAATTGAGTTGAGCAACACATCCTTTCTTCACTGAAATGACAAGCAAAAAATATGAATTTTATTAGCAAGCAGTGAAGCATCTTTGTATTAAAATTTCCGTGTCGTATCATGTTCACTATGTACACAATTTTTACGCTTAAACGAAAAACGGTTTTGTTAAAGAAGGAAAGAAAGCAAGCAAATTGGAAAATAAGAAATACTATAAGTACTACACCTTGAAAGATTTCCTTCTCTACGCTTCAGTGATTACACCGGGAAACAAGTTTTTATTTTGTCCTGTTGCCTCAAATTTAAGAGCCGCTACTAAGTCACTATTGGACGCTGAATATATATCTACAACTGATATGTTACTAGCTCGTCAGCTTTCTTTAAGATATTCGTACTTAACTATCTGGTAGGAATAGCATTATATGATACGGCTGAAATTTTTCCCAGTGGGCGTTTTGCAGGAATGGCATTGATGAAGTGTAAGAAGCAGGACATGATTGCTTCAAAATGGGACATGATGGATAAACACGGTCTTCAGATTTGTAATCACAAGCTGTAACTAACGAATATGTACTTGAAAGCATTCCAGCGACATATTTATTTACTCAATTTACACATCTTGGACTGAGAGCAATTTAAGTTTCGATGTAGGGAGAACGTAAAATAAGACTCCATGAAAGTGCTAAAAACAGCTGTAAAATGTCCTCACTGTTTGAATTTCAGCGTTGGCAGAGTAAGAAGCATTTCTATTTTAGCAATCTGATTCAACCTGATCCAATTTCGACGATGTTAACTATGAAGTTTCCTTGATTATAACGTTTGAGTTTTTGGCCATTGCTTCGGAGGCGAACATCGATTTCTCTGTCTTAAATTCCCATTGTTGGCACGTCGCTGAAATCATTCAACTGCAGTAATGTAACTCATAGCGCGTCTTTCGTAATTGCACTCTATGGTTAACCACATAATACGATAAAACGATTTAAACTGATTTTATAGTAATCCATAAAATTCATAAATACCGAGAGTTGAGGTAACATAAAGTATTCTATCAATGTCTGCTTTGAATGCTTACTTCAAATAGTATTTCAAGCCAATTCTAAGGACTTACTGAGTTCATTCATTATTTAAAATGAAAAACAGGCTTATGATGAGTTGCCTGCATCTTGCCGTAACATTGTGCGGCACGGTCTCTGAATGTGTCATTGACGCCAATGCAGTGCAGTACACTATGTGAGACTCGTTTTGTGCAACGCAGTGGTTCCGTCTGCAGTGCCTGTGTTGCGTGGGGGCAAACACGGTCATATGCGTGACGGCAGTGTGTTGCCCTGCGTTGGTTTTTTGCATCTTTCACGGGTGTTGGGTGTTAGATCATTGATGTAAATTATAAACAGGGGTCGGTCAAGCACGCTACCTTGTGGAAGCTCAGATGAGACAAGCGTCCAGTCACTTGTCACTCCTTGGAGTTTCACTCGCTCCTACCGAAAAATGAACCTTCCTCGAATCCAACGTAAATAGTCTCCCTGGATGCCAGGGGCTTCCAAATTTTTTATTAATCGTCAACGATGGAGAGTAGGGGCGAAACTTAGTCCCCTCTGAGGCTTGACAATATTTAACCTACTTTTAGTGGCGCATGAATCTTAAGAGAAGAAGCTTGACGTACTTCTTTCGTAGTTTATTCATCACCGATTCTTAATTTCGAAATACTGGTTAATACCGCTTGTATTGAGTGTCACAGCTCAAGGAACACTGACAGCTCGCACGGGCGCGGACTACGTTAGTTGCATTATATTCGTTACGTACTTCTAAAAGTGACAAATGAAACCTTCCGTAGGTTAGCAAAAATCTCGGAATAAACATGTTGAGTAGTGCGACTACAGGGACGATGTCAAATGCTTTTTGGAAGTCTAAGTAAATTTGGTCATTCCTAAATTCATTGCTGATGTTCATAACTTTCGAAAAGAAGTCCAGTAATTTAGCCGAGCAGCTTCTTCTATCCCGTAAGCCGTGCTGATTGTCAAAAACAAGCTGTGGAATCTTCAGGTGGTGAGTGCTGCGCTTCTTCAGGAGGTGCTCGGTGGTTTTGCTGACAGCTCAGGTAAGAATGATTGAGTGATAGTTGCTAGGGCTCTTCTTTTCCCCCTTCTTATGTACTGGGCTCCCATTGGCCAGTTTCCAATCGTGCAGAACTTCTCCCGTAAGAGAGACCGATTTAGTATTTTGAGCAGTGGCGCTGCGATGACTGGAGCCATTTCCCGTAGAATACGGGATTGGATATTTTGGATTGGATGTTTTGAGCGGCCCAATGGTATCTTTAGGAGTTGAATTTCCATTACAAACTTATAGAATTATAGAAAATATAGCAGGTCGCTGCGCCTCAGTGTGCTTGCATTCGCTCGTAGCCGTAACAAAGACCAGAAACACTATAAAAACTGAGACCCTCTGGTAACCATAATCAGGCGTCCTGCTAATAAAAAAAAAACAGTCTCGTCCTAGAGTTCAGCAGCGCAGCATCGACCTGCTGGATGTCCTTAGACCGAGAGAACGCGCTGCTTCACATCCCCTGCCTTCTAGCGGCTATTTAGGACTATGCCGTGATCGAATGCCTAGCGCTCTCGGCTACCAGGGATAATTTGAAGAGTTCGATTGGGGATGGCCATTCTTCCGTTTCTCATGGATGCGAAGATGATGGCCGCTTAAGATTATCTAGCCAACCGACTCTACCCTGGTTCTGCACTGCCAGTTGTCCCGCAACACAGAGGATCGCTACGTAAGTTGCAGCTACTTGTGGGCGTATAGGTAACCTGATGAGTAGCGACCTCCAACCTTGTGTACCCGACGAATCGTAAATTCAATTCTTTTTCTATTTCGGTCACTTAAGGCATAAGCCATATATCTATTATTAATTATAGATATTTATATTCAGTAAATAAAACCTAGACTACGAATTATCGAAAAACTATGTAAGTATTCTACTAAGGCGGTCGAGCCTCAGCACTTCCTTCAAGTGTAATATCTAACTGATGGAATTCTAAAGTAACGGCAATTCTAAATTAACAGTGATTCTAAATTAACGGTGATTCTAAATTAACGGTGATTCTAAATTAATAGTGATTCTAAATTAACGGTGATTCTAAATTAACGGTGATTCTACATTAACGGTGCTTCTAAATTAACGGTGATTCTAAATTAACGGTG
>LQNS02278145.1:1312708-1322977 GCA_001587735.2 Parhyale hawaiensis
AGCAGCACAGAGCAGATGAAGCCGGCGATGTTGACGCACAAGATGGAGATGATGTGTAGTTTGAAGTCGCCTATTGCAAGTTATTAAACAGCTATTAGAACATACATGGACTTGACAAAACATGACAAACTTGTTTTATACAATGAAGTGAAGCATGCGTGATTATGGTGGAAGACTTAGCTTTGACCTTATACATGTATATTAGTGTATAATTATATGTAATTTGGGGTAAAAATAAAAAAAATTAGTGAAGTAAGAAAAGTGAATTAGCAATAAAATTGTAAGCCGTGACTTACCATATTTATTATTAATGACACGGAGTGTTTATTTGCTCCATGTGAGTTTCATTCGCATCACTTCAGTTTACAATGCCGTCTTGTATCGTTTTTGATTGTAGCAAACAGACTATAGGAACATTACGATAAATGCGCATTTAATATAATTTTCAAGTAGTTGCAGCACTTTACGCTATAAACGTTGCATAAAAACAGTAATTTCACGACAGAACAACCGTAGGTGAAGAAGTTGCTTACCGCTCTATCAATTAACATGGCGGAGACACTTCAGTCGCCGGCCTATTAAGTAATGGTGAGGCCAACATCTGAACCATACGTGAGCAGTGATTTATTTATGCTATTTCTATTTTGTTTACACTTTTTCATGGACGAGAATAGATGCAGGAAATGTCAATCCAGGCAAGAGTATCTACTGCACAATTTGTTCTATGAATAGTTCACCAGCCTCTAATAGGTGGTGTTATAATCAATAAATAAATCGCGTCGATTACTGCTTGCTTGTAATTCTCAAGCAGCTCTGTGAGTGGGTACTGTTATTACCAGCAAGATAAACAGAAGTGGAAGTTACTGCGGATACCAATTCTTGGTTTCATTAGATAATTTGATTGCATGTAGAATTTCTGGCTGTGCTCGGTTCGGATCGATGACGTCACAACAACAACTCGCGCCCACCTCGCTGCACCAAGTCGTCGAATTCTTGTCTGCCCTATTCGTTACGGTTCTTATGCCCTGGAGTAAAGAATGACTTGTAAATAGCGGATATCATCCTCATAGTCTGAGACACCATCTAGGCGGGATGGGTGATGGAGAAATCCTTTGGACCAGTATGATCAGATAATACCATTAAGATTCAGCAGTTAGAGATAAATTGGCTGGTCTTGAAACGTACCAGAAGGATTTAGGATTATCTCCAACACCTAATACCTATATTTTTTTTTGGGGGGGGGGGGGCAATCATTTTAGGTGGTTGCAGAACAAACAGAAAGGTTCGTTGAGAAGAGGCCTGATGTTCATACACGATTACGCCTCTTCCCACGCAGCTGGGAAATCTCTGGAATGACTACAGCAAGATAATTATTAGGCTTTTTGGACACTGATGAAGTGACCAGCTTACTCACCCGACTTTAACCCAATTGATAATCTGTTAAGTGTTCTGGAGATATTATTTCAAGATAGATGACAGTGTTCAACAAAAAGTGGGTTCTGGAAGGAGGAGGAGTAAACACAATCATTAAGAAGTACTTTATTACTCTATATCTTTTTTACTTTGTAATTCAAACGTATTGCTCGTTCATCTTAAAATTTGTTAGGATGACATTCGTTGTTCAAAATTGTTATTGTGTGATTAGTATGTTTATCAGACCTGCCTACAGATTTAAGAAGATAAAATGATGCTTATGAGCACTAATAGGACTCGTCTCTTTTGCGTATGCATAGGTGGAGCAGATTCCTATTGGTTCAGTACATACAGATGGGTATTATCATGACTGAATTACGGTTCACCCACGCGCAGGTAGCGTGGTAAGCCCCGCCCACTCCTTTTCAGCTTTGACTTCAGGTGGAGAGATAGATAGCAAACCGTTTTAATAAGTTCATGCCTGCAACTTGCTTTATAAATACGGTGAGCGGGGGCTTCTATGAAGAAGAAAGATAGGCAACCCTTGTATGATCGCAGCTATTTACTGTGCTATGCAGAAATCTGTTTGCCAGGAAAAACGCAATAATATATCAAATAAATAGGTTGAAAGACGAAGAGTTCCATTATAGCAACATAGCGGGCTTCTTAGGTATTAATATGACTTATTATGTAATTATTTTAGGACCGTTTTAAGACTGTTCTTATTCAATATTTTTATAAATGACATTGCCTGTTTTAGCGAAGTGAAATCTATATTTTTTGCAGATGATGCCGTATTTTACGTCAATGATCCAACGTTATCAAGTGCAATAAACGAAATTGTGCCTTAATAGTAATAGACTAACCCCAAATGCAAGGAACACAAAACTTATGTTATTCAGCTCTAGACCGGCAATTGATCTACCAGTTGTTTATTTTAATAACATAGCATTAGAATGGGTCAAATTATTTAAGTATTTAGGGGTGATAATCGACGATAAACTGATATTAGCAAATCATATCGAAGAGTTATGTCTGAAGCTAAGCTAGGCCAAAGGAGCAATTTACTCTGTTGCCAAACACTTATGCAGGGACTCACCCCTGTCACTTTATTATTCCTTACTGTACTCGCATATAAACCACGCCATTATTATTTGGAGAGGTGCAACTTCTAATCACTCTACAAAATTAAAACCATAGTGAATGAAACTTTACGTCTTATATTCAATGTCAGGAGAGATGCCAACAATATGCCATTGAAGAATATACTAATGCTATGTACTGTAGATTAAAAGTTCTAACATATGACGATGTATATAACTATTTTCTGCTTAAATTTACTAGATTGATATTACCACAGTCTCGAATGTGTATGAAAATCATTTACTACCCTTGATGCCAAACGGACCCTACGAAATGAGAAATGACCGGTTCAATTTGCCGAGGGTTAGATTAGAGGTCGAGAAACGTTCCATCATTTTTAGAGCAGTATCAGTTTTTACTGAAGTTCCAGAACAACTCATTTCACCAATGTCGGACGATGTTTTTAGATTTAGGTTTAAGGAAGTTTGTATCGCCAGATATATAGTATAGAAAATGTCATCTGCCCAATAAGTTTACTGCAACATTTTGATGGGCTTGTTCTCTGTACTGCTTCTGTATAATGTATGATTTTTAGCCTCTGACATAATTTATGAGAGCAATAAAGGTGTAAAGGTGCATCCCATTATCATTTTACATACTAGTACACTCCGTCCTCAAAAATTGACAATATTGTCATTAACATGATTTACAGAAAAAGCTACAATTGCCTACGTATAATCGTAGGAGTATTAAACGCTCTAGAAGGAATTGTAAGTAAAATTTATGATATTTACCTATGAAATTTGTATTTTAAAGAGCTTTTCTCACCAAAATATTACAAACTAGAGCACTATCAGAGCACATACCTCCGACAAGCGAGGCAACGATAGCAAAAAATTCAAATTAGCTCTGAAACCATAATTTTATTTGTATAAACTGGAAAATCTAATCATTTGTGTCTTTTGATATTAATAACAGCTTGGGCAATTTTCTTGAAGATCCGTTCATAACTTTTTGAGTTATACTGCTAACAAACGCTATGACAAAAATGAGTCAAACATATAAACAAACAAACCGTTCTGCACCAAAATTTAATAATTTATGTCTTTAAACGTTACTGACAACTCGTACAAATTTCATAAGATCCATTCATTATTTTTTGAGGTATTGTACAAACAAGCACAAAATTAAAAAAAGTGACAAACGAACGAACAAACGGATCATTACCAAAATCATTCAATCTTTGTTATATACCTTAAAAATGATGTTAATGTCATCAAAATCCATCCATAACTTTTTGAGTTATGGCATGAAGAAAAATGAGGCAGGCAAACGAATAAACAAACGGATGGACATATCTTTACCAAAAGGTAATCATCTGTTTCTCCTACATACCTAACAATCCCTGTAAATTTCGGTCAAATCGGTTCAGAACTTTTTGAGTCATCTTGGTGATAGACAGACAGACAAACAAACAGATAGACAAACACGACGAAAACATATCCTCCTTGGCGGAGGTAGTTATCAAACAGAAGGGTAAACAAGAGAAATTTCATTTAAATTCTTATAACTGTTTTTAAAGAAATAAGTATTGCCTGTGGTTACTTGGAAAAGGAAATCTGAATTACTCAAAATTACAGGTAGTGGTTTTTGAACAGGTGGAAAGAGAAATAGAAGAATGCTGAAATCGGGTAACCTTGAGTTCTACACCCTGAAAGCTTGGTTCCAAAACCAAATAAAAATATAAGAAACATTATATATGATCAGCACACAGATGCTCAGCTTTTAACATTTAGCTTTGCACTTAGTTAATCTGTCCATCGACGTTCAGTATTATTGTGCAATGTGGGTTGCACAATATATTGACGGCGGTCCCTAGACAATCAATATAATTGTACAATATTTTGGTTGATGCAAAAGATTGTACCGTATGGAGGCAATATTGAAGGTTGTGCTATATGCCAATATATTGCGCAATCACGAGCACAGACGTACAACCACATTGTACAAACAGTCAGTCCCTGCCAGACTTTTATGAAGTCAACATGTGTCGTGCTCGTCGTGTGATCGAAAATGCCTTAGGGATATTAGTCAGCCGATTTTGTGTATTACAGAAGCCAATAGCCAAGCACTATCTTCAGAAAAGGCTCGAAAAGTTGCCTTAGCATATTGTTAATGTTGAAAAATTATTCCGAAGCTCTTTATGCCGGTCTGTAATCGGCGCAGTTTGCTTTCTTCATTTGCTGCCTACAAGTAGAGATTTTACTACACATCAAATTCCCCCCCCCCCCCCCCCCCCCCCCCCCCCCCCCCCCCACCACCATGTGACTAGATCTGCACATAGTCACCACAGCAACATCAGCACATTTGGCTACCTAAAGNAATTCCCCCCCCCCCCCATTCCACCTCGCGAGAGAAGTTTCCCCCCAAAATGGGGAATTCCTTCATCGTTTGTACGCCCTGAACAAGATATTGCGCAATATTACTTACAGACGGCACAATATAATCCCGTTTGCGCAATATATTTTCAAAATTTTAAAAATTACACACTATATTGCACAACCTTTCAATACTGCTCACATAGTATCAATTATATTGTACAAACCAAAATATTGTGCAATAACATTGATTGTCTAGGGGCCACTTTTTAAGCGTTTATCATATTGCTACGCGGATAAAATGTTTTGGTGTACAGTAGAACGCTACCGATGACAGCAAAAACTGAGTATACTCTTTAGCTAACCAAAACCCACTTTCTTCGCTACTCCGGATCTTTAGAAAAACGAAGAAGCTTCACCCCTAAATTATTTTCTCCGTGTTCAAAACAGCCAAACATCAAACACCAGCCCAGTCCAGCGGAAATAATGGTATAAATAAATTAGGAATACTATTGATACTTGTGCAACACCGACGTTCTTCGCTCCACCTGACGTCATACGAGGAGATGTGCAGAACCGTCTCAAAATAATCAAGCGATAAGTTAACCTGTCACGTTATTCAACCATGGGTGTTATCATCAGTCAGGGAAAATATCTTTTTCAACCGAAAGAATAATCTGCTGTTGCAAAAATGCATAATTCTTCATAATTTGACACGCACTGTGTTACTGAATCGGCTAAATTAAAGCTTTGGGTCCTAAGGTGCAATTGTGTAGCTACGATCAGTGACAATAACAAAGTCATACATAGGACCACTCACTGAAGCGCAAGGAGTGCTGCAGGAAGTGGTACTGCCGGTCTGCCCCGCCCATGAGCCGCACTGTCAGCCATGCAGACACGAGAGAATAGAAGGCGTGGATGAGCTGCAACACAAGTAGGAAGTTTTGCATTGGTAATTCAACCGGTTTTCTTGGAATATATTGAACCGAAATCCTTGACAGTTCGGGTCACTGCAATATGCTATAAGCCTCCACTTTGGGTGAAATAGTCAATATTTTCGGGAAGGTATCTAGGTGGATTCACACGATAGTCCAAAGAACGAGTATCCTCAGCTTTTCCTTTGAATGTTATGTGAAGCCTCACTAAGCACTACGATGTGTCCACCAAATTAGGTCAAACTCTTAGCCGTCAAATCAGTCTTCTCAGCAAGCCCCATTCGCAACATTTCGGTTGTGTCTCAAACTTTGACAGCTGAGAGAACTTTATGATTTTATTTCATTTAACCGGACACAGCACGCACGCATTTAGTCGCGGAGCTGAGAAAAGTCATCCTTTGACTACCGTAAGAACCCCTCATCAGAAAGGCTAGCATAATACAACAAAAAGAACGAATGTAATTTCTAATTTGAGGCCAGATTACACGACAGGCTTCTGAACGTGTCCTTCCAGTTATGGCTGAATGCGTTGCTACGTCACTGCGACAGCCCTGCTTGCTGAGTTCTTAGTCTTATATGCGCTCCAAATATGAAGCGATACCCGAGGCTTTACGACGTGCACTTACTTTATTACGGCTGACATATCTGCAAGTCTTTTTGCAGACACACAGCTGCGTCCACATGAACAAGCACCGTTTGAGCGATGTACTGAGAAAACACAGAAAAAAAAAAGACTGGCATTTTCCGAGCGAATTTTCCAACGGCGTGTTTTGTCCTTATACACATGATTTTGTCTACCTGCAAATTTGCTGAAATTTTTGCTGTTCCTTTTTTTTTTTAAATTTGGAGTGACTTGGAGTAAAGAAATTTACTTTACTGCTCTTTAAACGGATCCAGCTACGCATTTCGACTCGATGCTGAGTGAACACATTCACTTGAATATTGTGAGAACCCACATTAATAGTCGATTTGTACTCTAGTGTTAAGACTCGAACCCGGATTTCTAGCATTTATTCGATTATTGCTATTACGGCTATGATTGCAAATACAAATTTGCTTTTATTGCAAAATATGCTACTCTGCTATAAACGGTATTTTGACCAGACACAAAGCCAAAAAGTAGTCACTATGCAATAAATAACTATAAAACGTACACAAAGTAGTACGATAGAAAAAGTCGACACGAACTAATAATTAAAACTTGACGTTTGTTAGGTATCCAAAAAAGATTTTATTAGGCTTTTGAAAATGGGAGAAGTATCCCGAAACGTCAAGTTTTAATTATTAGTTCGTGTCGACTTTTTCTATTTTACAAAGTAGTACGTATTGATACCATTAAGCGTGAAATTATTGAATTATTAGGAAACGCTCATAAACAATTAATATATAATTAAGTTTGTCATGTTCCAACTTCACTTAAATTTCCTAAGAAAGAAAACGTAAGAAATTGTGCAAGTCTGTCATTCTGGTCACAACATTACCAGTTACACAAGTGCTGGCAGTGGACGAGTGTATACTGATACGACGGGAGGGCAGATTACTACAGCAATAATCGGCACACTTGAATTAGATGAAGAATCTGACATGTTTCTGTTAAATTTCACTCAATTAGAATGCACTAATATAACAACAATAGCGCAGTTCATTGCGTCATCTTTATCGCTTCTTTGACCAGAATCCATTCAGTATAACAACATATTGTTCCTAGTGACAGATGCTGCAGCACAAGTGAAGAAAACCGTTGCTTCTCTACCAATGCTGCACCGCAATATGCTGCTCCTTACTTGCCTAGCACACGGCTGGCACATAGTTGCAGAAGAGGTACTGACGCACTTTCAGGACGTTGATAAACTAATATCAAACGGCAAAAATATTTTTGAAGGCCCAAGTAGATGCGAACTCTTCAGACAGAAGGCTCCTGATGTGCCCCTTTCCCCACAGCGAGTTGAAACTAGATGGGGGTACATGGATAACCGCAAAATTATATTATGCTAAACATTTTACAGTCGTTAAAGTAGGCCAAATACGCATAATGCAATCAGTTCATGTTATCTGTAGAAGTACTGTATTAATGAGACATAATGGCAGTATGAATTACTTTCTATTTCACGTACGATACTTAATTATTTGGTAAGTTCCTAAAACGCTAACAATAATTTCTGAGACTTTTGCCAGACTTTTAAATCGATGTATGAAGGATGGCATTTACCCCAATATTTTTAAGCGGGCCAGGGTTGTACCAGTTTTTAAAAGTGGCTGTACGAATCTAGTTGAAAATTATAGACCGATATCTACACTGTCAGTGTTCAATAAAGTATTCGAAAATATTATTTTTCAACGTCTGAATTCATACTTTAGCACTTCTTATATCTTATCTTCCCCTCAATTTGGTTTTAGAACAGGTTCAACGACTGCAAGTGCAATATTGTCTGTTGTTTCTGATATTCTTAAGGCTTTTAACCGTAAGCCGTACACTATTTGTTTATTTCTTGATCTTCGCAAGGCCTTCGACAAAATTAACCCAAATATACTAGTTGTTAAGCTTAGGAAGTATGGTGTGTCGCACAGCGCACTCAACTTATTGCACTCCTATCTTTCTGACCGAGTTCAATATGTCTGTTACAATAGAGCATGTTCTTTTAGTAAATCTGTATCGCTAGGTGTTCCCTAAGGATCAACTCTAGGCCCTTTTCTTTTCAATGTATTCATTAACGATTTGACACACATACCTGGCGCATATTGTGTACTGTTTGCGGATGATGCTATTTTTTATGTTACTGACCATAATTTTGATTCAGCTGTTTGTAGAATTAGGGACCTCATTGAACAACTGGCGTCATGACTTGCTCTAACAAACTAGTCCCACACGAAAGAAAAACAAAACTAATGCTCCTCACTACTAAAGATACTCCACATCTTCCTGACTTATTTTTTAATGGTATAAAACTTGAGTGGGTAAAAGAATTTAAATATCTAGATGTTGTGTTGGATACCAAGCTATCCTTTAATTTACATGTTAACGAAGTCTGCAAGAAGCTGAGCAGAGCCCTCAGATTGTTTTACTGTGTCTCAAACAAACTACCTGTCAGTACGCTAAGAGATCTATACTACAGCGTTGTGTATCCCCATGCATCTAGTTTACTGTATCGAATTGTGGGGTAGTGCATCTCTGTCTTCTATAAGAAAAATATCAACGCTAATGAATAAAATCTTACGTGTAATACTTAAAGTACAATCAGTAAACCATGTACCTGTTACTCACACTGGTGAATTATATAAAGCTTTAGATTTATTACAGTTTGAGGACATTTATCGATATTTTTTAGTCAAATTAGCTCACAAGTTTTTATATGTCGATCATGTATCCTTTAACAAATACCTTTCGCACCTCCGACCCTTCAACAACTATGAAATGCGTAGACACAGATTTAGGATGCCTCATGTAAGGCTGGATGGTGAAAAACAAGGGACTATCTATCAGCTAGTAAAATTAATTAACCAAATAGATGAGAATATGTTACTGCCCATGCCGACGTATCTCCTTAAATACCATTTCAAAAAATTTTTTCAAGTCCATTACTAGTGAATACAACTATTTTCTTCTCATGGGACTACTATAATATGGTTGAATTTGTTTATAATTGTTTTCCCTTCCTTTGCGATGCTTGATGTGACCGGGCGCACCGCGCTGCCGCCTGTCTGGGGTTTCGGCGCGGGTTGGCGCTCGGTCATTTCAATAGGTGGGCAGCCGAAACGCCAAACATACAACTTCTGTTGCTGATTTCGAGACTGCAAGCGGGCAACCAATGCATGTCCTCTAATTGTTGCCCTTTGCTTTTTAGTACTGTAATTCTTTTATTGCACATGAATTAGCTGTGCAATTGTGCTTAGAAAATTTTGTTTCCTGCGATTATTTCATACCCTAGCATTTTAAGCTAGACTATATGCTGTTAGTTGCGTATAACGACTCGATGTTACTAGAAATTTTTGGAATAATGTTAGTATCCTCCTTTCGTTGTAAGTTTTGTTCCCGTTGTTATTACCTCCGCCAAGGAGGTTATGTTTTCGTCGTGTTTGTCTGTCTTTCTGTCTCTCTGTTACCAAGATAACTCAAAAAGTTATTAACCGATTTGGATGAAATTTAGGAGAAACAGATGATTAACTTTTGGTGAAGATATGTCCATCCGTTTGTTTGTTTGTTTGTCTGCGTCATTTTTCTCGATGCAATAACTCAAAAAGTTATGAATGGATTTTGATGAAATTAACATGAGTTGTTAGGTTTATAACGAAGAGTAGATGATCAAATTTTGGTAATGGTCAGTTTGTTCGTTCGTTTGTTTGTCACTGTTTTTAATTTTATGCTTGTTAGCACAATAACTGAAAAAATAATGAATGAATCTTTATGAAATTTATAGGAGTTGTTAGTAATGGTAAAAGACATAAATGATCAAATTTTGGTG
>LQNS02278145.1:1408774-1424776 GCA_001587735.2 Parhyale hawaiensis
AATAAATGAAGCAGGGTGGTGCCGATAACCTCTCACTTTCAGTGTTGCGTGAACACTGCCAACTAATACCTGCACAGCAGCTGCAACAGAGCAGTAAACAGACGCCTGATTGGCTCAAAATGATGTCACTGATCTCGGCAACCCGCCAATAGCCAACAATCTGATTTTCCTTGCAAGTTGTGGCTGCAGTGGCAGTTTATACATGGACAAAAAATGTATCCCACTCGGGCCACTTCGGTCCTAAAGGGTTGATACAGATACTACTTTTATGCATTTTTCAGCACCACGTATACTGCCAACTGAGCTTAGGTTGACATTTTCACACTTTTCTTTACTAGTCGGTACTGTGTAACCACAGAACGTTGATAAAATGTTTACCGTCAACTCAGTTGTCGACACATGTGTCACTACTGCAGTGAAGTTCCTTATTTCTCGTCAAATTTACAGTGAATTAGAACTCAGAGAAGCATAAAACTTTTAATACGTCTATAAAGAACCAAAAAAACTTCGTGGAACGCCTAATTTATTCATTTTGCGTGAGAGAAACAAAATATTACAAGGTAAACCTTTATTGGCCGCAGTCTAAATCGCGCGAAAATATCCAGCAAGATGGACGCTCGCGAAAACGCTCAAAGCTGCGATTTAAGGACGAAAATTCGCAGTGATCGGCGAAATCGCCATAGTGTGGACAGATTTTGGCGGTACTCTGGACGGAGCCTAAGGTAGGGTTGGGCTAGATTAAGTTATGCTGGGTTAATAACGTTCCTATGGGTCGTTAGCAAGCCTATAACGACGCCGGCTATTTTCTCCCATAGAAAAAGAATGGGAACTTCAAAGTCATATATCTAAAAAACTATGCATTTCCGATTGATATATATGGGTATGACTGCACTTCTCCTATAGATTACTACCTATCGATATACTGTATAACAAGGAATTAGTTGGTCGCCATTTTGGATTTTTGTAAAAATTTACCCAATTTTTAATAGATAATTGCTAAATTAGTATAAATTTTCTTCATTTATTTATACGCTAGAGATGAATTTCGCCATTTAGGACTGTTTTTCTGGTTAAATTAGTTAAAATACTCTAAGACTGCTCAGCCATAGATTCCTCGATGATGACGTCACTTTTTGGCGCAAATTTTTCGTGAGTCCTCCCGTTACGCTCTTTGCTTTTTGGGATGGTGGTAAGCGACTCACTCCGTGGGACTTCTAGCTACTCTCGTGTGTGGAGCCACGGAAGGCACCCTCCGCACGAGTGTTTTCTTTCTTCTGCCTCCTCTCTTTCTGTCACTTGCTTTATGCTGCGTGGCAGAGCGAATTCGTTCAGCCGAGCTGTGTACTGTTAGAGGTGCTTCGGCCATGTTTCCCGCCAGTAAATAGTAGTGCACTCTGACGACTGAGACTTTCCGGCAGGATTGCCGAGATAAAATATTCGTATAAACTCATTACATGGATCACGTCGTATGACCAGGAATAAAATAATGATGTTCTTCTTACTTATTATTTCCCGACTTGCTGTTCTCAGACGGATTGACCGTGAGTGATAACACCCTTCGTGAATGGGCTTTACAGTTCTCTCGGCATTCTATAAGTCTCTTTCTTTTTTATCATCGAGAAGCTAATTTGTCTTGGAACAGGAACTCTCAAATTAATGCATATCAAATAAATAATGGTAATAAAGCTCCGGGAGCATTGCTATTGGAGTGAAATATTTTATCCCTTACAATTGACATAATAATTTTGGGTAAAATGTCACTAAAACACTAAAATGCAGCTTCGTTTATTCGGGTGTTAATTGGCCGATTGCGCACTAAATTTAATTAGCGCTGACAGTGGCTAATTGTTGACACAACTGAAAAATACTTCGCACAATTTTGATAGACGTATCGATGTAGTTTTGACCAAAAACTCTGCAAACTAGTCTGTTTAGCGGCATCGACATGCCCAAAATTTTGGGATTGCAGTCTCAAGCCCCTGCACACGAAAGTCGAAAAACGGGAACGTATTGCGTTCCGGTACAAATGTTTCTGTGAGACTAAGTACAGCTTGTGTTTACACACATCGCTGTAAGATGTGCATCATTGCGAATTAACATTCGCTTGAGGTTAAGAGAAATGCTGAAGCTGTGCGAGTGGCATTTGCAATAGTGGAATAACTGCCTTTGTGGCTCAGATGGGAAGCAGTTTTTAGACAGGAGAATATTTCACAAGTTGACACGGTGCCAGAGGTAAAATAATCGGAACAACTGGGGAGCAGGGAGCGGCCTTATGCCCATATTAACATATACTGCGACAGCTGCTGATGCCAGTTTTTGCCACACGTCTCTATCATGGATTTCACCACACTACTGCATCACCGGCTACCCAATAGCACTTGTCTTCTGCATCGACGTGAGCGGAGTTTCACTCACTTGTTTGCATACGACGCACCACCATCCAGGGTATTAGCGCCCAGCAGAGTTTACTGTGATGCAAAAGACAAGTGCTGCAGGGCTGCCGCGGGCACCGAAGTAGGTGGAGTCTAGGGCAGAGACGTGTCACAAGCACAGGGGTGTCACCATCTGTCTCACCATATAAAATTTGGGCATAGTTAATAATTTTATATAAAGGCATCGGGTGCTCCGCCCGTCTGCCAATTTTTAAAGTCCATGTGGCCCCTGCGACAAAAAGTTTGCTCACCCCTGGCCTACACCCATCTTGCTAAATGCACTCTTTAGGTAACTTTATCGCCGAGTCTGGCGAGCATATGTTTGCGAAATGCCCCTCTCTGCAATATTTGTCTCTCGTCTGCGTTGGATTTTAATGTACCTTTCGACAAATTTTGCTGCATTGCTTAATCGCGCTTAGATTTCGCATCAGGGGCATGTTTCTGTCAAACGCCGGTGTTACCCTCACGGTGTTACACCGAGTAGCGGTTAATGCTGCGTGCTATGCCATCGCCCAAAAAAGTGTTACGAAATATGCAGATAGCTCATACATAAAAAATTTCAGGCCGTGCCTTATCTTCACTGTATTATATGATAAACTATATAGAAAAATGCTCAAAAGTGCTTTTAATGCTAAAATTTAACCAATATTTGGCAGTCGAGAAATATTTCGCTCATTTTCGATCACAATGTCAGCAAACCAAGGAAATGTTTGTAAATAAAAGTAGTATTACCCAGCTCATAACCCTACAATTTTTGAAATTGTCGTCGGTGTTACCTAACCTGTGTCGCAGTATACGCGCAATACCTCCAGGAAATATAATTGCGGGTTTATCCGATTGTCATATGACCGAGTTTTCCCGCTTTTACCGGTGCATCGGCGTCAAAACTCAGCAAGCTCGAGTCTGTGCACACATTTCTGAGGACGAAGCATGACGCCAGCTGCAGCTTTGACGGAGAGTCAACTGAGAAATTTTTAAGCTTCAGTGCACACGAGAAGCAAAAATTGCCGAGAGGGGCATTTCGCCAACATATGCTTAACCAGACTGGGCGGAAAAGTTGCTTGTGGAGCGAATTCAGCAGGATGGGTCTAGGCCAATCTTTTTCGTCGCGTTCAAGCAATTCGAAGCAGCTTCCAGACCAGTTTTCCCTTTTATGTATTCACTTCTACGACATGTACAGCTTCCATTTTTCTTAAAACTTTACGTGTATCTAAGTCACAACAATGGTAGCTAGCGGAAACGCACTTTTTGCAGTCTCGTTTATAAGATTAGATAGGGAGCAAAATTCTGCAGCTTAGCGCCTCGCGACTGTAGCCATTTATCGGAGTGACGTCACGAGCGGAGTAAAAAAGAGCTCTCCTATTGGTTGATGCGGTTCCTTTAGAAGTGCAAGTACCTTCTTTTTTCTGCATGTCCATCCTGAAAAAAAAAACAACTCAATTACAACTGGACGAAGAACGTCTGAAAATCAAAGGGAAGATCTTGATGCAATCTCATTTTTGCTACCTCCCCTGACACCGGAAACTTACGCCTCGGCCCTCTATGAGCTATTGCCATTATTTCAATGAGATATAGATGACTGAGGAAACAAGAAGAAAAAAAGGGGGAATACTCGCAGCAAAAAGAGACGATCATGCATGCACGCAAGCACGATCAATAGCCGCTGATATGCGGAGCTTAGAGCTGTCTATCTGTGTATATTTGGAGCGGGAGAGAGAAGAAGACGGATTTAGGGGGCCTGCAAAATCGTACAAAACATTTAGTCGCTGAGTAAAATGCATAGGGAATAAAAATTGGTGGATATATAAGCGAGCAATAAATTTCAAAAGTCAATAATGCCACATCTCAGCAACTTGTAATAATTTTACCCTTAAACATCGCAACCGCAAGCCCTTTTCGCGGCTGCGTGTGCATTAACATGTCGCGGTAAGCTGGCTCTACCCGTAAAATTGTCCCGTCGCAATAAGCGAAGATTTCACTCTTCTGCGCACAGCTTTACGGTGTTAATAAGTCTACAAAAATAGTCTCCAGTGATAGCTCACCATCAGCTGTAAGGTATTCTTGATATGTGTATATATATAAATTTATTTAACACAGGGAAACTGCAAAGCTGCACCATATTCCTACGCAAAGTATTTTCTAGATTTACTTCGCTGTCTATCCTAGGATGCGTCCAGTTCATTAGAAATGCTATGCAAGTAAATTCACTGCTCTGTTACGTCATCGACGGTAAATTCACCGTTTGGTAAATTCATTACCAGGTAAATTCATCGCTCGGTAAACTTATTACCCAGTAAATTAATTGACGGACAAATTCATTATCTGTTTCATTCATTGCCGGATTAATTCATCGCTGGGAAAATTCATCGTTAGTTACATTCATAGTCGGACATATTCATCAAAACGAAAATACAGCGTCTCTAATCTTTTGCAACCTTCAATAAACACGTATGTACCGCATGTATTTAAGCAATTAGAACACTATCACTCAAATGGGGCTGTTGAGTTGGGGTAACTTCAACACCTAGCTTAGGGTAGTTTGAGCACGTACTGCCTTCAGCTCACTTACATAGAGTGTGCATGCAATCTTGCATCCAAGGATGGCATAAGGGCGCTAATACCTCCGAGGGTGATGCGCCGCATCGTAACGAAGTAAGTAGGATGGCATAACCTTTGCAGTAGGACGTGCAAAAATCCGCCAAGTCCAAGGAGCAGGCCCTAGAACTGCAGAAGCTTTCTCTCTCCCTGCTACTCCCCCTGACTTGCCATATCGGCGGGAAATAATTAACCAAGCACAGCAACTAAATATCCACTCACAAAGGCAATTTCCTTCATTGAAACAAAACATACAGCCCAACCAGTTAATACGTAGCCAATTGTACAACAACCAATCTGCTTTCATTTCAGTGACTTCACAAAAATCAAGCTCAATTACAGCTTGACAAAGAACGCCTGAACATCAAAGGGAAGATCTTGATGCTATCTCACTTTTGCTACCACCCCTGACATCTGAAGACACGTCTGCCAAGTCACCTTCCTTTGACTTGGAGTCTGTGTTTGGGCTTTGATATCAGCCCAGCTTCTAACTTCAAGTAATCGTCACATCACAGATTAAGTTCCAATCTCTACCCCAATCCCCACCCTCATAGCAGTCCCTCCATCTCTCAGCCTCCATACACCTCTCCCGGACCCATCAAACTCTCTCTAGAAAGGTTTAAAAATCACGCATAGCTCCATCCGTCATAACCCTCTCTAAGCACAAAACCACCCTTATCCCCTAGCCTCCCTATCAACCACTCACCCATAGCCTCATCCCCACACTCTCTCTTCATCACCTCTATCAAAATGCCCCTTTCCTACTGATACCTACTACACTCAACTATTACATGTTCCACACTCTCAGCCACATCTAAATGAAATAACATGCATCTCCTACTACCACATGCATTTCACCTATGTGTTCTATCATTTGTACCTAAGCTCTTCGTCCTAACTTTGAAAAGAAGCTCGCTCCTAAAGCAACTATCATAAAATATTTCATGTCTAGGACTATCCATCGGTGTTACCCGTGCTACATCGGCCTCCAATGCGACACAGGTTGGGTAACACCGTAGACAACCCTCCGAAATTGTAGGGTTATGAGCTGGATAACACAGCCTGTGTTTACAAACGTTGACTTTGGTACTCCACAATTTTCATTACAAAGTCTAGGACAGCCATGTATTGCGTAATTCTAGCATTTGAAGCACTTTTGCGTAGTTTTCTCAACTTTTTATCCTATATAATACAGTCAAAAGAAGGCTCCGTCAGAAATGTTTATATACGAGCTTTCAGTAAATTCCGCAACATTTGGGGGGCGCAAAGATCGTACGTTGCATTGACTGCTGCACGGGGTGACACCGGGTAACACTGAGAGGGTAACACCGGTGTCTCATGGCAACACGCCCATGGAGCAAATCTTTGTAAGCTGTCCAGTTCATACAGCTCACCACCAGAGCCTAGAAAAATCATGCTCTGACAGAGGGGAGACACTCTCCATGGAGGCTATCATTGACCCTGATTTTCCTGCTGAAGCAATAATTGACTACTTAACTGAAGCTGATGCTTTACCAAGATGGGATGCTCCATGCAAATTCAGCGGAAAAGGGCGCCGAACCCTACAGAGGTGGGACGTCGCATCAGCGGCATCACGACAAGTACTACAAGTTAACTACCTACAGAGAGTTTTGTGAGGAAGGAGACAGGGAAAGTGTCTGTGAACTATCGAGATTCCTCTGCAGGATTTTGGTTACTGTTTCCCCTTAGGGAGCGTAGGATGGGCCATATAAGATTAGGTTAATTAGGTTTGTCTATCCCTTATTATGAAGAGCAGCGACCTCAGTTACTTAGACCCTATAGGTTGCTTTAACCTCCGCTAGGTCTTCAGGACGTCTTTTCTTCGTTCTCGCCTTTCTTCCTCCTACTTTGTTACTCCTGCTGATGATCTTCATTCTGTTCTTCCTGCTCTTTACTAACTTGCTATTCCCATATGCGTTGATTTTGTGTGGGAGCACCCTAGTGTATTGGCTGCACGTGTCTGTCGACATGCGATATGAACTTATTTGTCCAGTGTGTATACTACTGAGGGTTTAAAATTATTCATTTGCTACTCATATTTATTTCTTCTTTACTATTCTCATGGTAACATCGTCAGATAACTGTTACTGGATAGAATTAATCTCCTTTCACTATAGTCAAACCAGCGCAAGGAGTCCGATGGGCGTGGTTTAGAACGCAAGGCAACTTTGCCAAATCTCACTTAAGCGCGTGGTATAACTTGTCTCAATCGATAAAATTATATATATATATATATATATATATATATATATATATATATATATATATATATATATATATATATATATATATATATATATATATATTCGATTCAGCCACGCCTCTAAAGGACTGCTTACGCTGGTTTAACTATAGTCACAGCCATCTCACAACATATAGACCTCATCCTGTAATAAGGCCTTAATTAATAGGAGAATACTGTTGTGGAACGGATGGCTATCACAGAAAATAAAACTGCATGTTGTTAATATCTTACGCAAAGAATCAACCAAATAGTGGTCCTGTAGCCACTCCTATATTGTCTATGTTAGACCCGGAAATGAATATTACTGTAAAGTTTTTTTTTGCTAAAATATGCGGTATAAGTCCAATAAATCAAATTGAGCTTGGTTGCTCCTTGTGCAGCCTTGAGCATTTTTTAAATTTCAGGATGGCGGTCGCCGTCATTTTAAATTTTTGGTACTCTTCAATTTTCATCATTTTTGATTTACATTGTCGTTCAATTCCACTTTTAAGGGGTTTGAGGGTGAAGAATCCATTATTACAATCCTTTTGCAATTTGCAAGAAAGTACCGAGAAGCTCTTCAGCAACACAGAAATGATGAGACGGTATACTCGCAGTGCATTTGTCCAGGCCTTCCCCGTGTTGATATACTGCTAACACTGCCAAAAGCTGCACTGATGAGCACTGCCAGACCAGATGCCTTCATTAGTGGCCCAATGCAATCCAAAAACTCATGAGAGTGTGCATCATCCCAGGGTGACGTATGCGATTGCGCCACAGCTTAGGGTAACTCCACTGGACTAAACACAGTGACTGATATATAGAGTTGCATGTCAACAGTCACATGAATGTACTGTATCCCAAAACTAGTGAGACACTTTTTTCAGATGCACAAGTGCAGTTAGAACAGTGTCTGGGTGAGCAGGTGGTGAGTCGATCATTTGGCCAAATTCCTCGAGTGTCTTTGGCTTTTGGACATACCTTACTTCAAGGCGGTCTTGTTAAGCATTAAATCCTACCCACTCGATTGGCTTATCACTACCATGAATTTGTGACAGCCATGCTGCTTCTTGTTGTTGACTGAGCGTGTTGGCTGTTGACTGAAGTTGTAGCTCGTCTGCAGGCAGGTTCATTAAAAGAATGTGAGGTGGATTCACCTCAAATTATATTATATTAAAATTAAATATGGCATATCACCTATACTTACTTGTTAATATACAAGTTAATTGTAATAATGGATTCTTCACCCATAAAAAATCTTGAAAGTGGTATTATAAGGCAATGTAAGTAATAAATGATACAGAATGAAAAGTATCAAAAATTCAAAATGGCAGCGACCGCCATCTTGAATTCTAAAAGATGTTCAAAGTTACACAAGAAGCAACCAAGCTCAGTTTGATTTGTAGGGCTTGTGCAAGATATTTTTGCAAAAAAAAATTTCAGTAATAATCATTTTCAGGTCTAAAATAGGACATATAGGGGTGGCTACAGCTAGTGGTAACGCATTACTGTCGCAACCTTGCCTGGCCTTTTTTCATCATTTTCTAATAATAGTCTACAAATAATTTACTGAATATTATTCTCCATCCTATAAACTCCTTGAAAGAACAAATTATAAGTCTGAACACTGGCAAAACTAAAAAGTATGAAAATTGTGAAAACTTAATATGGCCATAAATGCAATGCTGAATTATAGAAAATGCTCAAGATTGGTCACTTAGCAAATAAGCTAATTTTACTCACTTAGCCCCATTTAACCTATTTCTCAATGAAAAGTCTACCGTAATTACCATTTCCGGGTCCGAATTTTGGCTACTAGACTATACTGTAGGTACATTGTGTACGGTATTTTGCAGACTGTACAGGATTACTGTACACAGGTCTGTATTTTCTTATAACGACTACGTCGCTTGGTGCAGAACACCGCACATCGTCCTTTAATTTTAGAATAGGTTAGCAGCAGCGCCCGCACATGCGAGATATTAGGATAATGAGACAAGATGCAACTTTCCAGCAATTTTTGTACTTTGACCAAAAATTTGTGCTTTACAAATACGCAAAAGTGGGCACACATTAATTTTTCGTTCCTCCGCAGTTAGCAACTCCACGATCTCGGTTGAGCATTTTGCCACTCAGTAAGCTGCATTTATTTATCATAAATCCGCTGATAGTAACGCAAATGAAGTAGGTTGGAAACTAAGTTCTTGCCTGTTTTAACATTCCAGAATGTTGAAGAAACCGACGAGAACTTTGTTCTAACGTGACAGTTGTTATTCTTAGTAGTGCAAACGTGGATTACGCTAATGAGTTCCTTATACGCCAACCCTGTTTTTGCAGTTTAAACCTTATATTAAATCCCCTCACACAATGTATCAATCAAGATATGCTATATTCATGTATACTGTAGAAGTAGATATAAAAGCAATTACTGCATCGAATTGCGCCGTTTAAGCCTAGTTTACACCGAGCGTCATGCAGCCCGTGGTAAATTCCAAGTTACGTCCCTTTTCAATTTTTCCAAGATCTTAGGAATTCGTCGTAACTTTTGGTATTTTGTAAGACGCTAAAAAACCTTGTACCTTTGATTCTTGGCATGGCATATGCCATCTGCAAACTATATTTACGGTATCATTTTCATAAATATTTCAGAAAGCAACAAAACAAACAAAATCTCAGTCACTTTGTGTAATATTACCCATTGATAACTCATTACCCGAAATTTTCAATCATCAGACCACTGGCCATTGGATTATAATATAAATAGATGTCGGTTAACTTGGAGAGGGAATGAAATCCGTTGCCATTAATCTCCAATTTACTCGAGAATGGTATCTCATCCTATTGCCGATCGTTCTCATCAGGGAAGTACACGCGTAGCGAACTGACATCAGTCGAGTCAGTTT
Source organism: Parhyale hawaiensis (assembly GCA_001587735.2). Lineage (NCBI taxonomy): Eukaryota > Metazoa > Arthropoda > Malacostraca > Amphipoda > Hyalidae > Parhyale > Parhyale hawaiensis. The sequence goes on from LQNS02278145.1 coordinate 1,418,950, forward strand.
ACATTCGGTTACACTGACTGCATTTCATTGTTGGTTTTCCCAACCATTCATTCAATACGAATACTGATTAACATACATAGATCGTACCTGTACTCAACTTCAATGGTTATTTGAACATTTTCTAAGAACGAAAGGTGAATTCAACTACCAGGATTTTTGGGCAAAAATCCGAAGGGGTGGCAGTGTTCGCGCATGGCCACGCACTGCAGAAAGCTCGGTCTGAACTTAGCAGTCTAAATTAGGCTTTAGCCTCAAGTCCCAGTTACACGGGCAACTCGCGGCCTCGCCCGGCGGGCAGCACATTTTGAGTGCTGCCCGGCAGACATTCGCTGCGGCCAGCGAATTTTGCCTCCTGAATAGCGGGCATCATCAGTCCATCATCCAATGTATTTAAACCTTTCTAGTTCTTGTAAAATAATTCCAGTAGCCATGACATTTCAAGACAAGCAAATTTTGCTCCATGTGTAATATTGTGGCATAAAGTATGCAATTTAGATCTGCCGACCAAGGTGACCTCGAAATTTCTCCGTCTCGTGTAATCGCACCTCAATTAATAATCAGTAGGCATTTTCCAGGAGGTTCTGTCCGCTGTTCGCCTGACTCCGCACCCCGTGTAAAGGGGCCTTCAATGAGTAACTGTAACTTCCCTGGTATGGTGAGCTCGCCGGCCGTCATCTGTCACCTGTAACACAATTCTTGGCCGCCCAGAACCAAAAATCGTTTAACAACTCCTAGGTCGGGTAACCAAAAATTCATTTAATAATGAGTCCCTTCCGCTGCAAAGCAAGAAGAGCCGACGTACTGCGGCCACTGTACTTTTGGAAACGCAATCCAGCATATTTCTGCCATAGTTTTGTGAATATCGCGCACTGCCTGACATGTTCAGGTCAGTAAAAATTACCTCAAGTCTATATAGCGAACTAACAAAGGTTGTTCCTTGAAGTTTCACGCGATGGTCTCGAGGGTTTTAGCTGCCATTGTTTTGACATAGAAATATACGTTTGGGTAAAAAGAACGCCGTCATTGTGACGGATTATTCTGGAATTGGAGAGACTCAATAAAAGATTTGGCAGTCACAATGCTTTTTTAAACCAAACTGGCTAGAAAACTGCACATATAATACCACTTCGACGGTTACTATCAGTACAGTTTCCAAAAAATTTCTCTACGACATTCCTCCTGATGATGAATAGCTGATAGTTTTGAAACATCGTAAAATGTACGAGCAAAATGAAATAACAAGAAGAAAAAATTATATTAAAGACCAAGGAAAGTTGCTTTTTACAAGCTTCCAATTTATTCTAAAGATTGTAAACCAGAGAAACACTCCAAGAGCGCAAACCTCCGCCGAGAAACATACTAAGAAAAAGACAGACGAACAGTATAGTGAACTGACGGATCAAGACAAAAAATTATTCAACTGTATCTACATAGTTACATTCCTAACAGTTGATGATAGTTGTATGAATATTAGTCCATAAATTTCTGAGTTGTGCTGCTGTTAACTGACAAAAAGAGACAGACGGACTGACGGATCGTCACAAAATTTATTAATTTCTAACAGTTGCTATGAATTTTATAAAGGTCGGCTTTTTTGAGTTGTGTTGAAAAAAAAAACACATAGAGAAGTAAACAAACAGTGCCTGAACATCAATTATCTGTTTTTCCTGACATATCTAAAAGGTCCTGCAAATTTCATTAAAATCAAATTATCACTTATTGAGTTACAGTCAGACAGAATAACAAATAAAAATACAAAATCAAGTAAGACAAAATATCCTTGGCAGAAGTAATAAGTAACTGCGCGTGGGCATTAATAGAACTTGTCTGGATCAGAATGTATAGATACAAGTTTATGTTTACATATGCATATCTATATAAGTTTCGTTGTATGTAGGTATATAAATATATGCATATATTCGTACAATAAAAGGGATGATATATATGTATGATCCCCATATTACATAAATACAGTATACTATACATATAAATCCATGCTTAAATCTGTATACACATGCTACTAAACAGGCACACATACATATATACGTGTGTGTAAATCATAAATCCATAAATATGTAGGTATGTGTGCTCTAGATATATCCAAAGATGTTTCTGGCTAATGTATTTCATAGCATCAAGTCAAAGACCCGCTGTTCAAAACTACTGATGATTTGTCGTAAATTAAGTCTTGGGCGTGAAGTGATGAGCAATTGGCGAAGGTAAATCACGGAAAGTCAAAGAGTCTACGGGTTCCATCTAGCAGCGACCACCAATTTATATATAAAACATGAAATTCTGTCCTAATTTGTGACTATTAGAAAGTTAATGCACGTGTAAGGGGTAGGAAAATAATCGATCTATCAAGCCTAGTACGAAAATTTATCTGTAGGAAACTGTTCCGTAGCTACAGCAGTCGTAAACAAGTCACGAAGCTTTTCAATATTGTTTCCCTCCTCTCTATTTCTGCACATCGCGGTTTACGAAGCACACTTGGCCTTGCGTTGAAAAACTTATAGATGCTGAAATTTTATATAGATCGCTTAGGTCAATCTCGCCCTACTTATTGGCTAAATTGTTAGGACGAAAATTCGTTGATGCTGCCTCTTAAGCCTCGTCCACACTACCACAAGGGCGAGCACAATTCGCCTGCGTAATTTCACAGAGAACAGAGAAAATCCCATGGCTATGTCCACAATTGGAGTGCGTACCGTATAAGCAAAATTCGATCAGGACATTTGTGGATTACTCTGTTGCTGACGCGCCTGCAAAGGAATAGTATCAGGGCACTTTTTAAATCTCGTACCTGATATAGACAAGATCTACTGTATGACGTTCTTTTTCTTTGCACTAATTAATTTTTCAATTATCCAGAGTTCTACCCTCTTGACTCGTGATCAAGTGACTCTGACGTCATATCGTCAGAACTAGGAAAGAAGCGAATGAAAGTTAATTATAACTACAGTAGTCCGATAAAATTACGCTCGGAATCGTGAATAGCAGTTTGATTTCTGCTGTAGAATGAATATTCGCTATAGTATAACCATTTTAACAAGGCAGTTCAGCCATGGTGAAATTCCTCTACTGAGGTGCCATTTCTCTGGGTATTTCTGAGACTTCTTTGTGCACAGGTAGTAGGCGGGGCTAAGATATGGGTGGAACACAATCTCAGAAATACCCATAGAATTGGCAACACTACAGAGGAATTTGACCACGGCCGAATTGCCTTGATAAAATGGTCAAACTATCGCTCTGCTCCGCGGTTCTTTACTTCTTCTTCAGTGGCTGTGTTGTGTGGAGCGTTTGCAGGCGTGTGTTCGTTAGAATACGTGTGAGCTTCAAGTTTAGTTTCAGTTATTTGTATTTCTGTAATGCAGAAAATTTTTTATGTAAATTTCTTACCATATAATTATCTTCATATATTCATTCCCTATATTTTTCAGTTTCATGGGTTTCTCAATAATCATGACCCTCTCCCCTTGACGAAAGGAGCAGTGTTTGACGGAGAGCTTATGTTACGTACAGGATCGACGAAATTATGTCTAAGAAATTGCTGTGAATGCCGCAAAATTTTCTTGCATTCTTTAAACAAAGTGCACGCTGCTACCTGACTTGCCAGTTTGCGGTGTAAAATCTCTTGGGGCCACACTGTTGTGTTTATGTGCACACTGTAAAACTGTTGAACAGTTAAATAAGAGAACACATGCAAACTGAGATTTTGGATTTGTGATGAGCTCAATCAGCAGTCTGCTGCTCTCATAATACCGAGTTCACACGCCATTCATCTCAACACGTTCAGTCATCCTCTCATCCGAATGTTTTGCAGCGTCGTAGTCGGCACAACTTTGTGCACACCATAAAATTATTAAAACATTAACCGTAAAGTCAATCATCTCGATAGTCACGAGGCAAGTTGCGGATATCTCTTCATATTTGAAGTGAAATAAAACTCGAAAAAAATAGTACACTTTTTTGTTGTTTCTACAGCACAGTAACACATGCCGACGAGTGGATGAGCGAACGCGTTAATATGAATGACGCGCACGTGTGCGCGCAGTTACGCAGTGCCAACTGCTTAAACATTTTGTTCTCTCTTTTCAAACACAACTTTGTGTCCGACAAAAAGTTGTTAAACTATTTCCCGTCGTCAGTTGGCTAGTAAAGTTGCAGATAGCTGTCCGAACTAGCAGTGTCATGGAGCTAATAAGGCTATGCGGCTTGCTAACATTAAAAGGGAAGCAACAAAATATTAGGAAGCCTTGTACTGCGTCGGACTGGGAGAGGAACAAAACATTACAGTGTGACTGTAAACTCGGTCTAATTATTCGCAGAGAAAATATTCAGCAATTGGAAGTGTACAAAAAGGCATGTCCGATTGTAAGTCAAAAGTAAGCCAGCGAGGCTTGACTTGTTCGATACTGATGGAGGTGCGCTGGCTTCGAGCCTTTGAATTCAGTTCCAGGCGTTCACCCACCATTGGCTGCCCTTGCAACTTCCAGAAAATCAATGTTCCTATGTTCCTCCGTAACATGGAGTTCCGAGCAGGCTCAACGTAATCGCGCTCCTTCTAACACTAGCAACGCGTTTCAAAGGGACTAATCCAAAGCCTCTGTCTGGAGCTTAGGAGAAGTCAAGCCTTGAAGGCTTAATTTCGGCGCCTAATCGAATACGCCCTTTATTTTGGCGCCCAATGCAACATATCCTATTTTGGTCTACTTCTGGATAATAAAAGAATGATCTTTAAAGCCAACATAGAAGAAGTGTGGCGAAAGCTCAGTTGAGTTCTTGGCAAAATCTATTTTTTATCTGTCAGTAACTGTTGTGGTTCACTGAAACTGATTCATTACCCACTGTCCCATTCTCTATCGGTCAAAAATGTTATCACCTCGGATGAAGCCCCTCGTCGCTACGTCCAATTCCTAGCAATAGCTTTAGGTGACTTATTCCTGGTCAAGAGACAGAAATAACATCACTACCTTTCATGAATAGTATTGAGATATTCTCCTAACAAATACATGCAATTACTCGCTGTTTACTTTTTCCAATTAATGTAACATAACCATCCCCATATCTATGAGAAGTACTACGGTTGTTTTTTTTAAACTTCCTAAAGATATCTGGTGTTGCCACTGCAGTGTGTTGTTCGGAGAATTGTTATTTTCCACTCCTTTTCGTTATATTATCTTGCAAGTTGGCTGGAGCTGATCAGAATTCAGAGCCACCATAACTGCTACACTGAGCTCGATCATGCCGTAAATTTGTTAGATGAGACAGCCGAGCGCGTATCACACTGACCGTAGCACAATGTTTTCGATTATCAGCTGGTGTCCCTCAGGGCAGTGTGCTTGGCCCGCTGTTGTTCGTTCTCTATACTAGTGACATGATTTCTTCGCTTGAAAACACGATGATCAACTATGCCGACGATTCAACTTTGAAAGCTGTTATACCTGCTCCTCGCCTGCGTGATGCTGTCGCTCAGTCTCTGAATGGAGATTTGTCACGCATTAGTGCATGGTGCTCAGCCTGGAGTATGAAGCTGAATGCCAGTAAGACCAAGTCAATGATTGTCAGTCGGTCTCGGACACTTTTACCTCAGCATCCCCAACTGGAGATTGATGACACTTTGCTTCAGGAGTCTAGCTCATTGGAGATTCTAGGTGTTGTCTTTTATGGGAAGCTTACATTTAAGCCGCATATTAGAAGGTTGGTGTCACGTGCTTCCTCTAAGATTGGGCTCCTGCGTAAGGTGAATTCTGTGTTTGGTGACAGTCAGGTTGTCCGCAGATGTTTTTATGCTTTTTTGCTGCCTGTGTTAAAGTATTGCTCCCCG
>LQNS02278145.1:1427967-1442666 GCA_001587735.2 Parhyale hawaiensis
CATATAAATATATATTTATATATTTATTTATAAACACACGAAGGTTATTCTTAGCATTAGATTAGGACAAATTAAAGGCATTATTAACCGATGTAGCAACTTAATCTTATGAGGACTAACCAATACGTCAGTTGCTTGTAGCGACAACACTGTTTGGCGCGTCGATAGGGAAGTATTGGCTCATCCTGTCAAGGAAGCTCAGTTACTATTGTATATATATTTATAGGCCTTTCCACCCAATAACTGTGAGAACAAACCGAGCTATCATTACAATCTATTGCGCACAGTCAGGTGGATTGACCTAGATGTGAAAAAAAGTCCAAACTGCTGACTTAGCAATTTCAGTAAACTCAGCCCCAGCTCCCACACCCATCGCTGGTGATGGTCTTACGCCACGGGACGTTCAACGATATATACAGTACCGACCAAACTAAGGGAGAAATTTTCAAAACGGCATAAATTTTTTTTGAGCATATGTAGCGCCGCCACTTTTTAGCACTTCTTTACCACCGTTACTTAACTTTTATGCAGACAAAATTACAAAAATGCTCAAGTATCAATTTATGTTAATATGTTTTGATCAGGAAAATATAGGGCTATTATTTACCTTTTCGTCGAGTAGGGTTAATGCATATGAGGTGTATTTCTTTATGGATTGACGCGTCTTGAATCCAAGTATCGCAACCGTTTTTTGGTGAGATGCTTACTTTTCGAGATATTTGACTTTGAAGATCTATTTTTCCCCTATCTAATACTGCATAAAAGGATTCGGTCGTGAATTTTCAACGTTTTGATGCCATATATGGGTGGTAGGACACACTTAGAGACGTTTTGTACGAACGACATTTTTCTCGCAAATGCTTGGTTTTTGAAATGTTTGACTTTGAAATTCCTATTGTTTTCATACGGAAAAAAATACCCGGCGATGGCACTGTGGGTTAGAAAGCATTTTCTGTAGGTTATTTGGGTCAGGTTAATACAGTTTAGGTTATTGTGGAGCCGCCGGCTATTTTCTACCATAGGAAAGCAGTGGTAGGTTCGGAGTCAAATATTTCGATAGCTGAGCGTTTGCGAGCGGAGTGTCATTCGTGTGAAACGTCTTAAAATATGTCCTATTACCTGTGTATAGCATCGAGATGATGAGGATTCTCGACTGAATTTATTTCTTGAGTTTAAAATGGGGAACTAGAGCCCACTAAGAGCGCATACCTCCGCCAAGTAAGGCAACGGTAGCAAATAATTCGAATTGGCTCTGAAACCATGATATTCTTTGTATCAACTCCAAAACCAAATCATTTTTACCTTATAATAGTATTGGGATATTCTGCAATTTTTTTAAGATCTGTTCATAACTTTTTAAGTTATGCTACTGACAAACAGTATGGCAAACATATGTCAAACATACAAATAAACCCACCGATCTGCACCAAAATTGAATCATTTATGTCTTTTAACATTACCAACAATTTCTGTAGGTTTCATAAAGATATGTTGTGCGCGTTTGGCGGATTTGCGCGATCAATCGATCGCGCTGCGCGTTTGGTGGACCGTTCAAATAAAATGGAAAAAAACCAGTCCTTGCCTCCCCTAACCTACCCGACATTAAACCCGAATATAGTCCAACGTACCCGAAATTATGGTCTAATACCTACAACATCCGCCAAACGCGCAGTGCGATCGATCGATCGATCGCGCAAATCCACCAAACGCGCACATCAGATACATTTCAAACTTTTTGAGCTTTGCGCTAACAAAGAAAATCAAACACTGCGACGAACACACGAATGAACAAACAGATCACAAAAATTAAGTAATTTAATCTTGTAATATACCCTAACAACTTATGAAAATTTCACAAAAACCCGTTGATAACTTTTCTTAGTTATGGCATTGAGAAAAATGAGGCAGACAAACAAGCGGATGAATAGATCTTCACTAAATTTAATCACCTGTTTCTTCTAACATACCTAACAATCCCTGTAAATTTCATCAAAATCCATTCATTACTTTTTGAGACATCTTGGTGATAGAGAGATAGACAAGCCCGACGAAAACATAACCTCCTTGACGAAGGTAAAAATAGAAATTCAGAGTCAAATATCGCGAGAAGTGGGTGTTTCCCTAAAGGGCAGTGGTGCTTTTTGGATTCCGGACGTTGCAATCTGTGGGGAAACGCATTTCATATGTATCAACTTGACGAGGCGAAAGGGTAAATAATTGCATATACACGATGATAAATATTAATGTAATACAGCAATGTTTATGACGTATAAAAGTTATAGTAATAAAACAATAAGACTTAACACTTAAGTGACGTCAAGTCGTAACGACTCATAACCTATAAGTCTTCCAATAAGGAATGAACTCGTTTGTTACGAGAGTGAACGCGTTTGAAACAAGTATCAAACGTGTTCCGTTTGGGTATGCGTTACTGGCTGATCGATTACCGCAAGAGTATCGCACAATACACAGAAAGGAGTGGAGTACCGCTCAGTTTAGCTTGCTGAGCCAGATGATATGGTTGTCGTCATTAGGTTATGTTTCTCACGTTTCCGTTCGCTTTAAATAGCTATTTACTGCAAAGAATGTATAATTTTGTTACAAATAGATCCGCAAGTGAAGCAACTCGAATAGAATTTGAAACTCATGCAGTTGAAAATATTGAAGTAAAATTTCAAAGTGAATCTTGCACTCAAATTGTTAAACAGAGCGATCCATGGCCGTATTTATCTAAATATTACGAGTTCATGAAGCTCAAAGAAAAGGTAGTCTTTCGCGCTCAATCTTCTTTCCAAAATTCTTACTGCTTTCTTTCTACGCATACCAGCACAAGATTCTTCTCAATCTCAGTTTGTCTCATATCTTGCTTGTCAGGGAAGTACACATACTGATGAAAATCAGGTGATTTTCCATGACAACAATGTTAATAGGGGAATTTTATTGCATATTTAAAAAGAAGTAGCGCTAATAGTAGCGCCGCTACATTATGCTGTAGCGGTAGCGCCGCTACTTTTCAAATTCTCTAGCGGTAGCGCCGCCACAATTTTCAGCTTGTAGCGGTAGCGCTGCTACACTTTTACTGTACCGCCCCACCTCTGCTCCCAGGGTAATTGTAAAGGGCAAAAATCGTGTGACGACAATATTTTGTTTAAGGATAAAACTATACGAGAGCCTGTTACCTGCAGTGGGTGTTTGGTGGCGTGGGCGGTGGCGGCGTTGAATGGGAAAGTTCGCACCCAACCGTCACTGATGCCACCTGCGGTACTGGTGGCAGCCACCTGGTCCCGTACGGGCCACGTATGCGCTGGGTGCTGACCTGTCGCTGCCGTACGACACGAGCTCAATATATTCATGGTATCAGCAGTCCAGGCTGTTCGATAATTTCCCATCGTGTTCTTCTGAACGCAGACATTTCGTTTGTTAGTTATCGCTATCGACTAGCCTAAACTGAGGACCATGCGATAGCGATAACAATGAGTGAGTAGAACATTATCGTCAGCAACGATTTCAGTACCGTGAAGCTTTGAGAAATTATCGAATGCCAGCTCTGATTATCAATATATTTACTTAGTTCAACAAACCCATCATCGGTCAGGATCGCTTGAACGGTAAAAAATCAGTCTTATATATAGATCAACACTTTTTTTAAAGCTTCATCGTTTGAGTGAAAAGAAAATAATCATGATAATAATCAAAAACCAGTCTCCGCTTAGCACTTAGACAGTTTGAGCACCGACCAAACGAACACTTGTTGGCTCACGTGTACCACCTGACGGTGAGCTTGTAAACAGCCAGACGTACGATGCATACAGTGGCGGCAGTAGAACTTATTATGTGGGCTCTTACCGCCCTAGTTAAACCATACAGTAATGTAGAGCAAAATATAAAGCGTTATCGAATCATTTAATTTACGCAAGTGAGTTAGTTATTTCCTTACAATAATCATAAGGGGAGGGCTCATTACCGCTATAAAAATATTTAAAGAATTTGTTGTTGCTTCAGAAGTTGTTCCTTCACAACGCTAATAGGTACTTATCTCTCAATATTCCAAACACTACACGGTAGCAAGTTTCGTTAACGAGGTCAATCTGCTTTTCAGCGCAGACTAAAATTTTCTACATACGTTCGTAATCTAAAAGTAGTTTCCGGTTAAAACTCGCCAAAATCTGGAGAAACGAATGAACTTTGAGGCACTTGATCGAAAACTAGTCATAGTTATTTTCTCGGTGGACCTAACTGATAACGCCTTTACACGCGCAGAGTTACTCGTAGGAGATCGCTGTAGAAACACTGACAGGTGAGACATTGAGAAACTGAAAGCAAGAGAGCCTGTGGGAAGCTGCTTATGCAGTATATATAGTATATTGTACACCTACACAGGGCTACTGTAGTGTCATAATGTAATGATACATAGCAAAGTGATGATAATGTGCCATTTTCATTATTCTAAAAAAAGAATTTACTAGCAAATTCTACTTCAAAACGAATATTGACAACACTTTTAATGAAGTACTTAACTTTGTAACGAAAAGCTGAAATTCTAACTGCAAGATTGAATACTACAAATATAGTCTTCTTGATTTGTAAATTTTCAGTCCATATATTTTGTGGACAATAAAATCGCGCAAAATGATCATCTTGCTAAAAAAAGGTCATAGCGACAAACAAACATATTATTTAAATTCTTTACATAATTTTCGTAAAGCTTGGAAGCATAGGTTCCACTATATAGAGTGCATTGAGGAGTCAGTTGAAGCAAAGCTATTAGTTACTAAGGTGCTTTGAGAGTAAGCAAAATGCACCTAGCTGCATCAAACTTCATCTTCAACTCTGCGGTTATGAGTTTAGAACTTTTGCAGATAAATTGTTCACAGGAGGACTAATTTGAAATTAATTCTTAAAGATTTTATTTTACGAGTCACCATTTATATCATACATGGGCAGGCTTCAGGAAAATCCTTAAGTACAGAAATATGGAGCTTACCAATTGTAACGCCTAGCAGCTGGCGCCTCAAGCACTGGAAGGCCGAATTGAACTCCACTGGAATGAACGTCTCCGCTGCCACTTCCTCTGCCACTTTACCACCCTTCTTGCTCGAGCTTTGATTTTTCAAAAACTGTGACTCCACACCAGGCTTTGGTTTAAGCTCTTGGATGGTCTTACGAGCAGGGGATATGCAACTGGATGACGAATTCGATGACTCTGAGTAGACTCCAGAAGTTGATGATCGAGACGAAGGAGAAGATAAAGCCGAAGATGGAGAAGACTGCGAGCCAGAAAAAGTTTCCTTGGGCTCTTTTGACGAGCAAAATTGGTTCAGCTTATTTAGATGCCTCTGCTGAGTACCGAGTTTTGACAACCTTAACCGTAGAATATCATCTTGGAGCTGAACGGCAGTTGGATCCTGAGAATCAGCGCCTTCTTCTGCTAGACGTTCTTCTGCTAGTTTGTTTTGGTAATTGTAATACAGCCTGTTGGTTACCGATACACATTTGACATAACTGGAAGACCGTTTTTTCTTGCTTGCAGCTTTCCTGGTTGCCTTTTCTTTGAAACAAACTTCCCGAAGTCGGGAAATGCGGCCGTTAGTCGAGTGATCTTTGGCTTGGGCCTCAGTCGAACTTCTTGATCGCGATATCGACAACTTGTGAAGTCTTTTATAAATTACTGATGACTTATCCCTTATTTTAGACGTTGAAATTTGTGAGTCACTGCTGTAATCTGCTTCAGCTATACTGTTGGTATCATTTGTGAGAATTTCTTCCTTACGATCACTTATCTGCACATTTATGATACTGGTTGCGTATTCTTCTCCATCGGCTGGTTTCCCGCGATTGGGGCTCTGATTATCGGGTTCTGTTGCTACGGAGTCGAGAACATACCTTGCTTGGTCGACATTCTGCTCATTGCTGGCAGATCTGTCGTCTCGGATGGTCTCCCAGCTACGATACAAGTCACTACCGCAGGACTGGGGCGAGAGGGCATACGTATACTCGCTGAAATTGTTGCAGTTAGAATTTTGTTCAGTTCTACAGCTCGTAAGTCTCCGAATTCTGGCCGCAGATGCCTTTAGCTTAGAGTTGGAGTTGAAATTGCCATCGTATATTTTAATGGGAACTTTTTTGCATATCGGCCGCGTTTTCAAACCATAGAAAACCGAACTATTCCTTGTGAAAGGAACTTGTCTTTCTGCAGGCATACTTTTTGACGCATCTTTAAATTTTGTTGAACGCTTCTTACTATTTAAGGATGTCTTAGCATTCGCCATCTGCTGTAAATCCGAAATATTTCCTGTGCGCATTTCTCTGCCTGGTGTCGACTCATTAGCTTCATGCAAGTTCTGCAGGCTTCCCAGTCCCGAGGAGTCGCTTTCGTCATCACTAGAGGATCCACTCTGGCTCGATTCCCAATCTCGTGCGGGGGTGGGCAGTTTAGCGGGAGCGTTGAGGAGCTTGTCAACTGGCTGAGGGACTCTTGGCAGACCGAGCAGGTCGAACAGGCAGTGCAGCATCGGTTTCTTGACGAGTCTGTCCACGTCGCAGTCGTAGGACAGCGAAGGACATCTGTTGACTTCCAGCAGCCAAGGCTTTAGGTTTTCATCTACCTGCGGGGTAAAATTACGCTAAAATGAAAATTGTACAGAGAAGACTGGAGAGTGCAGCGATTCGAGACTCGTGTGAGCGAATCATGAAGAAAAGTTTGAAAATTAAAAGTCTTGGTAACTGAACTTGGGAAGAGAGTGAAAAACTAAAAATTCTTTAGCAATCGTTATGTCGTGAAACCAGCGACTGAATAATCATTGAATGCTGCCTGTGTGAACGCATTTACCACTCATCCATGCGCTAAATTAGCGTTTTGGGCAAAGCGGGCGATGTTTGCCATCATCGCTCGCTCATATTGCCTTTCTTTGTGACGTCACTACACTGATGACTGCTTCTGGTCTTCCAAAGTTGGATTTGATGACACCAAGGGAGGCCAGTAATGACGTCACCAAGGGAGGTCAGTAGTGACGTCACCAAGAGAGGCCAGTAGTGACGTCACTAAGAGAGGCCAGTTGTGATGTCACCAAGGGAGGTCAGTAGTGACGTCACTAAGAGAGGTCAGTAGTGACGTCACCAAGGGAGGCCAGTAGTGACGTCACCAAGGGAGACCAGTAATGACGTCACCAAGGGAGGCCAGCAGTAACGTCACCAAGGGAGGCCAGAATTAACGTCACCAAGGGAGGCCAGTATTGACGTCACCAAGGGAGGCCAATAGCGATGACATTCTGTCGCACGGCAACACTCACGATTTGGTGAGTAATCCATATACCTACTTATAAAATTCTAATTGTCTAGCTTGCGTGTTTGATTGATTGCTTCTGACTACTGTGACTACGCTGTGCCTACTGTATCCTAGATACGGCTCGGCTGCACTTTTATTTCAGGAAAACATTAGCCTCTCCGTATTTTGGAATAAGGAAAAAAGTTAATTTTAGGATAGGTTAATAGTAACCCAAGAGGCCACGGACAATCTAGTAAAATATCGAGGGCTTAGAGCCAGAAGTGGCTATGTCCATTATTGGTAAAATCGGGTTCATTTCTCAAAGTGGGTGCCCGTGAGCCATATTTCTAGTGTCAAGGGTGTCTATGCCATATGTTTTCATGCCAAAACTCTTCTTAATGAAGAGATATGGCATACACACCCGTGACGCTAGAAATATGTCTCACAGGCACCCTTTAGCAGAAAGGAACCCAATATCACCAAAAATGGACATAGCCGCTTCTGGCTCTAAGCTCTCGATATAAAGTTCTGCGAAAGTTCAACGGCAGAAGTACGGAATGTGCAACTAAATCTAACCAACATCTTTCACTGGACATCGGTTAACAACATGACCATCAACGAATCAAGATTTGAACTATTGCGGTACGGAAAAAACCTCTCCCTTACTGAATCTACGTTCTACACGACGAGAGATGGGAGCGAAATCGAGAGAAAGCAAATTTAAAGAGATCTTGGGGGGAGAATACAAGAAATGCCACTTTTGAAGATCACGTGGCTCGAGTTGTTACTATAGGCAAGAATTGGAGAGGATGCGTGCTTCGAATTTTCTCTTCACGAGAGGCAGACACAATGCTCACCTTTTGGAAACAACTAATATAACCGAGGATTGAATACTGTTCACCTCTTTGGATGCCAAGCAAACGAAAAGACTTGGAGCGCATTGCGCTATCCAGCAATCGTTTACTGTCAAAATCCGTGGCATGCAAGATTTAAACTATCACGAAAGACTTGCTCAACTTCAAATGTACTCCATTTAAAGGAGATTCGAGCGCTTTACGATCATATATGTCTGGAAAATTCTAGAAGGCATTACTGTCAACGTCAATGGACGAATTCAGGCCAGACACTCAGACCGTATTGGTCGCACTTGTGACGTGCGAATTCCGATCAAAACTGGTGGTGACGCAATGGCCACAAAGTATTCTAATAGTTTCGCAGTGCGAAGGGGGGGGGGGCGAGATAATTCAACAAAATGCCTCGTCACATCCGAAATGCATTGTCACCGGTACAGAGACTGTGAAATTTAAAAACTTACTGGACGCATACTTACTGAAAGTGCCAGATAAACCTGTTGTAAGCGGCTACGTGAACAGTGGGGATAACTTGCTGTTAGCCATCCCGCTGGTCACGGACTGCAGCATCACCTCTGCGCAAGATGGGTGGCGTGCATAACGCCACCTGGACCTCGTCCGAATTATCATCAAGGTAAGGTATGCTAGTAACTTGGCTCGGGACCAACCCAAGCATGATTGAAGGTCAGGAGCACTTAGTGGACGGCACAACAACTTTCAGCAGTATAATCACTAAATCGACTAAATTCAGCAGTCATTATTTACTAACAATATTCAGAGCTGCAATACAACAATCAAGTAGCAAAGGGTATCATGGATCGCCTGTTAAGTTGCTTGCTATGTCGGCTTAGAATCCCCAACTGTAATGCTCTTTCGCTGGTGTAACTATCAAATTTAAGAGTTACTTAAGTAGTTCACTACGACTTTCTACTCTTTAGTTTGTCTTATTGGCTGCCTTTTACAAGTGCCACTGTACGGTTGGTGCCAAGCCACGGGTCAAGGCACCCGCAAGTCCCCAGTTGTAAAGTGTGGCCTAGCGCTGGTCGAGATCTGGAGCAATCGGACCAATTGGAAGGCCGTACACGATAGTGCACACATTTATTTGATCAATCTAAGCCATTATTTACACATGGACTTCATGACCCATTCTCAGAAAAAAGCCCAACGCCAGGGTTTGCCCGCTCTCAGCCGCCGTAATCATAACAAATACTGGAGATGCAGGAGTACACCAACATAGGAGAAAACCGGAACAAGTATGAACTGTGGCCGCGGAACAGTTGGGATGCTGACGTATTTCACTACGTTTATTAATGAGGCTGAAGATTAAAATCACAAACCAGTATATCGAATCCATAAAGTTCAAAGCAGTTCATGATGCCGTGGGGCAGACTGGAGTCCGTCTTGAGTTTCATGACGTGCGCGAGGAGCGTGAGCGTGACGATGCAGGATATTCTCTGCCACATGAGCCAGTCCTGCTGCCCCGTGGAGTGTAGGTGCCGCCGCAGCTGGCGGATGCTCCACTTGCAGCCTGCACAGGTAACTACTAACTCACAGAACCATAGCTCTGCACCGCCTACATGAAACGTTAGTTACAACAATTGTAGCAATTGGAGAATGTTGTCAGAGAATAACACTAACGTACGCTAGTATTGGGGCTTGCCTCACTGCCAGACAGGTGAATTCTTGCGATACTTGGCTTTCTCAGTAAGCATATCCACCGTTTAGATGAAATTACGTGGGTGCTGACCCTGACGTACAGTTGTCGTATGAGCCTTAAGTCTCTAACGTCTAATCTGTGGCCGACTGCAACCGTGTACTTATCTGAGACCAGCGGACATCTATCTGTCAAGGTGTTAGCAGCAGTATTTTCCCCGATTGAAAAAAAAATTCAACTTGTCAGCGCAATATTATTTCTGTCCCCACTGACATATTATCTCCGCGACATTAGCGAGTACGCAATAAAATTGCAGGTAAGACTGCCACAACAGCAGGGGACGCGTGCATTACAAAAAGCAGT
This sequence comes from Parhyale hawaiensis, assembly GCA_001587735.2. Taxonomy (NCBI): domain Eukaryota; kingdom Metazoa; phylum Arthropoda; class Malacostraca; order Amphipoda; family Hyalidae; genus Parhyale; species Parhyale hawaiensis. The sequence continues at coordinate 1,438,100 of LQNS02278145.1, forward strand.
TATATAAACCTGAAGCCGTTGTTGTTTCTAAGCCAATTAGGAATTTTCGGATTTTCCTCAAAAATTTTCACAGAATACCCTAATTGAAATATAACTATATTAAAAATTCTCCAATGAACGAAGATTATACAATGATTAAAATTTCAGTAATATTTATTTACTGAAACATTCTTATTTCAAGTTTAGTGTGAATGTAATAACGTAGGTACAACAGAAGCCTAAAGAACAACAAGGCATCGTTCCATCTAGATGAGAATTAATTGGTTTTCTTAAATTTTTACTGCTTGTATGTTTTTTACTCTAGGCATAAAAATCAGCTGGTTTTTATCTTTGAGATTTCACGTTACACTTTTTACCCTACTCTGAAAAATTTGCAAGAGTATGAATTGCAATACATGGCATTTTTCCTTTAGTTTAATTTGAAATGCAAACCGTATTTCTGATTCCAATTGCATTTTTTCGCATCCATAGGTTAAACCTGAGTCTCAATAATGTCCCTTTTGGCAACTCCTACATAACATATGGGCATGAAACTAGAGAAATTCTACAGATCAAATGCCTCTTTTTTGTTTGTACTAATTGTACAATAGCTCCAAAAGTTATGGACCGATTCCCATCAAATTTACATGACCTATTAGGCATATCACAAAGAGTAAATAAAATCAAATTTTTGTGATGATCTGTTTGTCCATTTGTTTGTCGTTGTGTTTGAATTTATATTCATTAGAAAAATAACTAAAAATGATATGAATGGATCTTTATTAAATTTACAGGAATTGTTAGATAGAAATGTTAAAACACATAAATGATTAAATTTTGGTGATGATTGCTTGGTCTATTTGTGTGTTTGACTAATATTTATCAGCAACATAAGTCAAAAATTTGTGGACGGGTTTTCAAGAAAATTACAGAAACTGTGATTGCTATCAAAAAGTACAAATAACTAAAATTTGTTACTGATAAAAAAGAAGTGATAGTTTGAGAACCAATTTGAATTTTACATTGACGTTGCCATGCTTGGCGGAGGTATGCGCTCTCAGAGCGCTCTCGTATAATGTTGCCAATATTCCTTACATGATTAGAACAGAGAACATCCAAACAATGCTAAGATCTGTTCTATTACTCCAAATGGTATACGTAGTGCCCACTAGTATTTACTTTTCAAAGAAAATGTATAAAGAATGAATACTAAATTGAATTACTCGTTTATTGTTCTCTGTATAGAGTCAGAGTTAAAATTCACATTTCAAAGCAGAACATACATAATTAAAATGGCATGCAACCTAGCTCAATTTACTCACCAAAAGAGAACGTGCCCACTGTAAGTGATATAATTACTTGTGACACACACTTTCATTATTAAAAGGCATCGATGTTCAACAGCAGTAAAATACAATGCAATGTTATACATGTATAAAAATGGTAAAACCAACCAACACTGACTGGACACTGAAATCGGGCCTCTCGCATTTGGGCCTGGAGGTGGATTTACGTAAGTGTTAATAAAATAAGTTCCAATAATCACAGAGCCTTTAAACAAAGATTAATTTCTCTGTCGTACTATAAGGAATTCTTTGCAGAGCAGGGAATCTAAATTCATAATCATACATCTTCAGTAGGCGATATACATCATACCTTCGGACACCAAGAAAAATAAAAAATTCATCGTAATTTCTAGGAATATTAAAATTTCATAGAAAAAATTGGCTCATAGATACTACACGTAATGTACTTTAATATCACATTCAATTGAGTTTTTTTTTTTCAATTGGGGATTTGAAGCAATAACCTCAGAAATTGATGTATGTAGAGCTTTCGGTAGACCTCATCCCAATAGCCGCAACAAGAGTGAGGTTAAGAAAACCCAGTAATGTTGAAACGATGAATTAAAACCACATTTATACTACATTGGTACCTACCAATGAACTAAAAATACTTGTTTCACTATGAGATAAAGATACCAAAAGCGCCGGTGTATGATATTAAAGTAAAAATAATTTATGGCTGATACACCCTTTATTATTGGAATCATCTAAAGGTGCTCATCGTTATTGTCTGCCTAGGTATATTACACCACTATGTGATTGCCTACGTTATATCACTTCACGGTTTCCTGTTTTGCATCACTTTTTGGTTGCCTGAGTTGGAACACATCTGCATGATTCCCATAGTTAATTCACTTCACAGTGGCCTACATTACATCACTTCAGGGCTGCCAGTGATATATCACTTAACAGCTGTCAAAGCTGCATCACTTCACGGGTACCAATGCAATGCCACTTCACGGCTGTTAATGCTGAGTCACTTCACTGTTGTCAATACTACATCACTTCATGGCGGCCAGTGCTTCATTATTCAGATCACTTCACGGCCGCCACTGCTATATCACTTCACTGCTTTCAAGGGTAGATCACTTCATGGCAGCCAGTGCTTCATCACTTCACCGCTGGCCGGGCTCCTTCACTTTATGGCTGCAAGCTGTTCCAACTCACCTTTCAGCTCTGCAGTCTGTTCTGATTTTCTCGCTTAGCCTGTATAGTTACCTTATAAATTTCATTAACATTTTCATCAGCTGTTTACTTGGCATTTCATTACAAATCGAACATACCACGAATTTGAAAAGCTTCTGTTTTACAAAATAAGACTGTTTATTTTAATAACTATTGCGACATACGTTAACTGCAAATGTCAAAAGATGTCACAAACAGTTGCTCTACGTAATTACACTTCAAACCGTAATATTTTCGTGAATGTGTTGCGTCTAGAAGTTTTAGAAGTATGTACAGGTTTGCCAGTCATTACTGAGTGTAAAAGAATTAAGTCAAATAGCCTAAACAAAGTATGAAAAAGCAATGGGAGAACATACCTATGAAAATGCGTCTGCGGCACCGTGCAGTCAGGCTAAATTGCGGGAATGAAATCTACCTAAGTGGGCAGTGTCCAGTCAATGTATGGTGTGGTTTATGAACCAACATACTGTATACAATTTCTAACATTTCTAAGCGGGTTTTTACAACGTTTCTATGTGATGACAACTTTGTACAATCCAAGCAGTATATGTAACCTTGATGGGCGCTAACTTGGTTCAAACATAAACTGAATGTATATTTTCAGTGGCATATCGCTCTCTGTTCTATTCCTAGAGACCTGCAAACGTAAATAATGATGAATTTGTATCTAGGTAAAACTAAAAACGAACAACAGCAGAAAAACAACTAAACAATTACCTTATCTATCTAGTTAACTAAAATTGATCAATTTTACAACTACTATTGCCTCATTATATAGTCTTTGTACTTCTTTTTGAACTCTACATCAGTCATTAGTAGCGTCAGTTTTTCTGGAATGGAGTTATAGCACCGAACACTCTGAATTATCACAAAACTTCCCTGTACCTTCAGTTAAAGTTAATCTTTGTCCTCGTGTACCATAATCATGATTTGGAATTAAACTGCTATAGTATTTACAGAAAATATCTGCATTCGTGTATAGGACATTTCATACAAATTTAAGTAAGAAATATACATAAGCCTCACCGAGTTTCAACAGCCCAGCCTCCTATACATATCATTCACAGAAACTACAATAACATCATTTGATAGCGTTGTACATTGAGTATTACCCGGAGTACATTGTTAATGTCCACGTTCAGGGTCTCAAAAGGTTCGCTGACTCAAATTAGAATACACAAGCGCAAAATACAGTAAAATCAATTATTTCCTGTTTAGATGTTTAGACGTACCACATATAGCTCCCATTTCCTTTCCTATTTGCAGACACATGATTTATGTGTAAAGAGTAATTCAATTTGTGATCAATAATTAGACCTAAATATTTGAAAGACGCTATCCATTCTAAAATAGCGCCATGAAAACGAATATCAGGCAACACAGGTTTCGGTCGTGAAGTAATGAGCATTAATTTTGTTTTTTTGAGCATTGGGGGGTAAAGCGATTGTTTTGGAGCCACTCTAATTATTCATATAACTACATCAGAAAAGTAAATGTCATTGGTATAAATGTCATCTATATATTAATACGCTTGTATCTACGTGTGTGTGTGTGTGTGTGTATCACGCTCTTCACAAATAGATAGGCATAAATTAGAGACTTGACTTCATTTCACCCGTATCATATCTACTCTTTCGTTTTTCATAACAAAAATTTTACTCGATTTGCTGGTTGCGGATGGCATTCCTCTTATAGGGTCTGAGGCGTAGCCAAGATACGCCCTGGGTAAAGAAAATTGGTAGTGTTGGGCTTCTCTACTCTGAATTCATTGTTTGAAGAGAATGTGCTGATGGGAGAGCATCAGCCAGTACAGTGCGATGTCTGAGGAAATGCAATGACATCTTCAGAACAAAAGAATCCTCTCCAGCGAATGAAACAATCGACCCAATCTATTTCGTTTATTGTATACTGCTTTGTATTGCATTAAACAAAGCTGCAAAATGATGGGTTGTTGATCAGCAGCATTCACGGGTTCCGAAATAGTGAGAAAAAAATCGGATACGCCGACAAAAAATTAGAACGTGCAACCTTATGGATTGCTAAATTATCTGTAAACT
>LQNS02278145.1:1444914-1461197 GCA_001587735.2 Parhyale hawaiensis
ACGATTAAATTAGATGTGCAACTAATTACATTAAAATCCAACAGCAAGCAAACCGGTAGAAGGAAATTTTCCAAACACTCAAAATAAAGTTGGTAAACCGTGAAAATTTTCACGGGTCCAGCTAGTTAGTATAAATATGTAACTGAAAAAAACATTAATCAATAGGCTGTCGCCTGTCGTAATGCCTTTAAGCTTAATCAACACGAATCCAAATGATTTCTAAGTAAAGAATACACAAGAAACTCCTCTTACAGCGCTATGGCCGTCGTAGGAGTAAAATAGCCAATATAATTTTTGACTATCTAATTTTTGTCCGTTGTAGGAGACTGCCGTTATAGAAGCGGCCGCTGTAGCAGCTTTGCCCGTACAGCCTTTATCGTATTTGTGATTAACGCGAGAGTCGCAACTAATTAAAAAAGTAAATAAAGCTTCCGCGTTTTACCTGCTCCCACGCTGTCATTTTCGCCTTATCTACTCCAACGCTTCTTTACATGTACTTCATTATAACAGCTCTAATTCTAGCCCCTTCACATTACCTGCTCCAACTCTGTCCCCCTTCACATTACCTGCTCCAACTCTGTCTGCTTCACATTACCTGCTCCAACTCTGTCCCCCTTTACATTACCTGCTCCCACTCTGTCTGCTTCACATTACCTGCTCCAACTCTGTCCCCCTTCACATTACCTGCTCCCACTCTGTCTGCTTCACATTACCTGCTCCAACTCTGTCCCCCTTCACATTACCTGCTCCAACTCTGTCCCCCTTCACATTACCTGCTCCAACTCTGTCTGCTTCACATTACCTGCTCCAACTCTGTCCCCCTTCACATTACCTGCTCCCACTCTGTCTGCTTCCATTACCTGCTCCAACTCTGTCCCCCTTCACATTACCTGCTCCAACTCGGTCCTTTTCAACACTGTAGCCTGGCGAACCCTTATTCAAGGACGTGTTGGTGAGGTGGCAGTAGGGGCGGTCCAACGACGTTAGGTTGTATTTCTCTGTGCCGAACCTGAAGACAAAACAATAGTGCTGACGAGTCGCAACGTAACACGCAGGCCGAGCTGAGAGGCCGTGCTGAGATTGAAATTATATACATATATAGCAATTCTCGCCCAAACATTTTATCTTCTCACATGTTTAGGTTGGACACTGATCAGCAGGAAGCAAAGAATGCAACGGGAGGACTCAATAGGACTAAAATAAAACTTAGCTGTGACCGCACGTAGCAAATTTCCATCACATCAACAAGTCGAAGTATTTGAGTGTGGGACCTCAGGCTTTCGTATGTTGTTTTCTTGAACATATCACAGGTTTTTTTTTCGACTTACTTCATTCAATCTGCCGCTCATAATTGGCCAGCTACTTGAGCTGCCAAATATCGTAAAATGTTGTCGCCAAGTACAGTAAGTTCGAGCCATGGCTTACTGTTACTGTGGTTTCTCTCGCGTACAGAATTGTCTATAATGGTGCTTATATTTGTTGGTAAAGAATAAATATGTTCGGTGAAGAGCACTGTGAACTGAATATGAAGTGTGAATAAGGCTTCAATCAAGAAAAAGAAGTTAAATCAGGTCGCCGAAAGGGAACAAATTCTGCGCTAGTGTTGTGAAAGTATCCGCCATCATGCATTGCAATTTTCTATAAATAATTGCTAAATTAGTACATATTATCTTAATTTATTTATACGCCGGAGATGAATTTCGCCATTAAGGACGATTTTTCTGGTTAAATTAGTTAAAATACTCCTAGGCTGCTCAGCCATAAATTCATCGATGATGACGTCACTTTTAGTGCTAATTTCTCGTGAGTCCTCCCGTTATGCTCTTTGCTTCCTGTTGATAAGTGTTACTAATTATTAATTTCACAGCACTTCACTGCTGTGCTGCAAAATAGTTACTCATGTGCAATTCTGAATTCACTGCGTTGAAGTATATCATAGTTTCGAGAACCAATTTAATAACTGTAATGAAATTACATTGGATTGATACACTGCGTTGCAGACACCCCAGGTGAGGGTATAACGAGACACAAGTCTGTATGCGGGCTATGCTACGTTACCACTAGCCGCTCTTTGTGACGTAATTTCAGCGATTGAGTGACGCCACAAGGAGCCGGACAGTAGTAACAATCCGCACCTCGTGCGTAGCTTGTCGCCTCAAAATTCTCATAGACCATACATGTTCATCGTAATAACCCATTGATGGGGTAATTTCAAAATTTATACCAAAATCTGACACTATTTTACCAAGATGCTATCGAATTCTTTCATAGCTTGTTTCAATAGCTAACAAAAAATATCGTCGGTATTCTGAAACTTTTCGGCAGCAAAATGTTTCACTACGCTACCATGAAGCGCCCACCTGACTATGCCCTCCCTGTACATGTAGACCGTGAGGGGGGACAGGCTGGTGACCAGCACGTACAGTCTCAGGTCACACTTGTAGCCCCCCACCAGCAGGGGGCGCGCTATGTAGCGCTGCACTACTGCACTCTCTCCGTAACTCAAGTCGTGCACGTCCTGCTCAAAGTAACTGCATTAAGCGATAGCACAAAGACCATTGCTAGTTTAATGCTTACCTTTTATCGGCTGATTATCTTGGCTGAAGAATTTGTATAGACCGTAAACCCCGATGAACTGGGGATCTCACTGTATTATAATATACAGTATGTTGGTTGCTTGTTTGCTTACTTGCTGGTTTCACTCACCCAATTTGGCGTATTTACTGTAGTGCAGCAAGTGCGCTAATATTCTGAAATTTTTGCGTTGAAGGCATTTGGGGATATCTCTAAGTGATATCGTAGATTCTAGATTGTACTTTCTTCCCTAAGTTCACATTAACTCCTCTGCGTTAAAAATTCTAAAATTAAGCAGAGAATTGGCTAAAGAAAAGGGAAAGATATTCCTCAGAACAAAACCACGACACGAGTCATCATTGCCTGTCGTCAGTTAGTGACGGCGCTAGCCACAAGCTTAGGTTATGTTAACAACGGTATCTCGCTAACGCGAAGGATTGTCATCAATCGAGGATAACGAGAGAGGAAAAGCCTTCACTTCTTTCGAAATTCTAAATGGCAGTTGCAGCATGTGGAGTCAACATAATTATCCTCCATACATGCAGTACAGTCATTAGTAACAGGAACAATTGAAGACATCAGAAGATAATTTGCTGTAATTTTTTACGGTTATTTGCATTAATAAGCCAAATGACTTGTATAGGACTACATTTGCGTTGAGGATACGAGGAGAAGTAAAAAGTTTTCAGACTCTGAAGAAAGTCTTCCCTTGCGTTTTAGGTTCTCTTACGATCATGCGTGTTGCCGTACACATGCATGATGGTGTACGCCACACACTGATGGGTTATTATCAGCCTAAGCTTGAATTACCTACTGAAGCATGTAACTTAGAGTTGTGATCTTTTGATCCTGGCATGAAGCGTTTGGCAACAGTCACTGGAAGTTCGTAACTTTCAAAGTTTCCGTAGTTCAGTGTCATTGTGGTAAGTGCTTAGTGCGTTACGTTCGAAAGAGCTAAAAAAGAATTATAAATAAATATTTTTTTTTTCATCTCTGAATTAGAGGTTGATGCATCTTATAGTCAAACCAGCGTAAGTACTTCTTAGGGGGCGGGGCTGAATTGAACGCAGCAGGGCCAAATCTAATCTATTAATTAGCTAATGCACTTAGAGTATTCGAATATAAATATAATTTTATCGATTGAGACAAGTTACACCACGCGCTTCAGTGAGATTTGACAAAGTTCCTTTGCGTTCTTTACCATTCCCACTGTGTTCCGTACACTGGTTTGACTATAGAAAGTTGATATCATCCAGAACTGATGTGAGTTCTACTGTTGTCATTTGCTATGTTTTGAAAGGTACCACAGGTCCTGAATAGAGGCCAGCTAGCAAACATACCAAGTGGAGCTTAGCAACATAGGTGAAGTAATCTCGCCCCGAGCAAAAATGCTTAGAAAGGTATTGACGGCTGCTTTTAGAAGCGCTTTGGTGGTAAGGCTTTTCTATGACGCCTGGAACAATTGAGGAGCAGACACCTACTAATGCAAGCAAGTTATGGCAAATGTAAGCTATGTGCGAAATTATTACTAACTCAGGGCACCGTACTCATGGTGATCGGATCACATGTGATTAATGCATTAATGCAGAGAAGGGAAGTGCCATAATTTTTTATTTTCGGTTGACGAAAGGTAACACAAGGGCAACGATAAGAAACATTATCTAAGCCCTTCAACGTTGCCCTATTTTTAACTTTCATCATTGAAAAACCTATCACAGCTGTCATTCTCAAAATTTTATATACAATCGTTTTCGTGAACTTCTGCAGCAGTAAATTGATTTCTTGGCGGAAATTCAAAGGTAGGTCTTCAAACTGGCATGACTGCTTCACGTAATACAAGGCAACAGATATGAAAAATATAGTGATAAACCCCATATTAATGGCTAGCGCTGAAGTATGGTGGACACACACACACACACACACACACACCTATACCTACGCACACGCTTACTTCAAATATGGTGATGCCTCTGCCCTGGGAGCTGGTGGTTGGCTTACAGATCCACACATTGGGGGATTTGGTCTCTGCATCAGTGGCGCCCCTCCACTGCCTCTGCTCCAGGTAACTGGCAGCTGTCGACCTTCCATCGTGCGCTGCGGACCTTCGGGACACGGAGGAGCTTCGGTTTCTAGTCTTTCTTTTGTAGGAGTTAGCATCTGTAAATTCATCATCTTGACCGCTGTAGAAATTCGTAGCGTCGCCTTCACGGTGTCTTTCGCTCCTCCCGCCTGCTGATGCAGATTTGCGCCTGTTGCTTGATGAGCGGCCATAGGCCAACGTACTGGCCGCCTGTCTGTCAGTGGCTAATGTGTATCGGCTACAGCTGGTGTCGACTGTAGTGTCTTTTGGGTCGCTGTACCGCCGCCGTGTTGTCGGTGGGGTGGCGGCGGGGCTGGCGGACTTGGCGGACTGGCAGCACGGACCCAGGCTGCACTCCTGCTGCAGGCGCGTGTACTCCGCCACCAGCTTCGTGTACTCGCACGGTAGTAGGAACGTAGTTGGGCTGTAGGCAAATGTGTAACAGGTGAGTGCTACAGTAACAACAGGAATACACTCAGATCTACAGTAATGGGAATATATTGAGCGGTACAGTAATGGGAATATATCGGGCAATGGAAATCTATTAAATGGTAGCATGGTGCAGTTAATGGATGTAGGAGGTGGTATAGTATTAGTAAGGAGATGTATGAAGAGACTGGCACTGTACGGAGATATGCAGGGTGACAGCAGTGGTCATGTATTGAACTGGGCTAGTGAGAATAATAACTTTAATTATACTTTAAAAATTTACGTTGCATGATGATAACACTAACCGCAAGGTTGCCCGAAAAGCTTGAATAACATTAACAGTTTGTTTTAAACAAATCAGGCAAGAGCTGCAGAGTTGGTAAGACTGACTTTTTGTATAAGAACATTCCGCAGTAATTTATTCATAACACTGGGGTACTCCGACACAGAAATGATACCTGCTTATTAATACGTGACCTCGGTACTGAGTCTCATGCGGCACCTGGCAACTGTGATAATCTAATGCAAATTTCAGTTACACGCAATTTTGACAACCAAGTTGAAATTGTCCGAATTATTCGAGAACTTGGAATGAATCTACTACATGATACAGGGAGCTGGTACTTCTGAAAAAAAAAAAAAAGAGTTGCATTATTGCAGACAAAAACTCAACTGAAGATTAGCACAATGTGAGTAATGAACTGCAGGAAATGCATTGATAATAGACACAGTGCATAACTTCAGATGCCGCAGCTGATGAACGACAAATTTTTTAATTAAAAGAGCAATATTTTTTAACATTAAAACGAAGAAATAAATTGTAACGAGCTGGATAAAGAGTAGTGAAATTTAAGAAGGGATACGTATTGTGTTTTTGTTTCTATCGATAATTGTAGGTTTCTGGGAAAAGTTAAGGATTTAGGTTCAAAAACAATTATGCATGTGGTGAGTCCTTCGGTGCGTATTTCGCCATGACATGTTCACAGGGCTGTACAAACTCTACGGTGCTTGCATCGAGTATTTAAGTAACCTTCAAAATTTAGCCTCTTCCCAACAATAATTTAGGAGGAAAGACGTTAATATTAAAAAAAAATTCATTTTGATTAAGTTTTATGCGCCTATGTTCGTCGATTAATGAAAAGAAACATTCGGTAAAACGTGTAGTGTACAGTTGCGTCCAAAATTAGAAAACAAACAATAAAAAATTCAATATCTCCAGAACAAAATATTGAAACAGCGTGAAATTTTCTCTGATGATTACCTCATACCTAGTCTTTGATGTCCCTATGTATCAAGTTCAGGCAAATGAAAGAAATTTGTTTATCGCATATTTATTGTTTCATATGTGTCAAAAATTAGGCGATAATTTTAAACTTAGCTACATAAAACAAAACCGAACAAACGACACAATTTTTATTTAAAATTTTGTGGCAAGACCTTTATCCTCGATTACTGCAGCACATCTTTTCCCACAAGAATTAATGATTTAATCAAATTTGACAATCAGCTACTTTAATATTCGCCCATCTTTCTTGAAGTTTCTTCAATATATTTTCCGCATTAGTTAGATTTCTTACCATTACCTTCTCCCCTATCGTCTTCCACAAGTTTTCAATTTCCTAGTATCTTCCACAAGTTTTCAATTTCCTAGTATCTTCCACAAGTTTTCAATTGGGTTCATATCTGGACTTTGAGCAGGTATTTGGGAGAGAGACTCGTGCTGCGTGCGGAGCGCACTCTTTCACTTTGGAGGCTGTCAGACGTCGAACTAATCAGTTCGGTCGGTGCTTCATGCCATGGTCGGCTAAGGTTTGGAATTTGTTGCCGGCATCGGCCGGCATTTGGTCGAATTGGCCTGCAGGCGTTTAAGTCAGCTGTTAATGTTTTTTGCTGGATTTCTTTTAGCAGCGTTTTGGGCTTCCCGGTGTTGCAAGATGTTTCAGTTGGGTTGTATTACCTGTCCGTGGGAGCTCAAGCGTGAAGTTTTAATAATAATAATAATCCATAACATCGACTCCTTACTCTCTCAAGTAATTCATGTTGAGTTCGGACTTATGGAATGGAGGATTATCCTGCATAAATATTGGAGTGTTAACGCCAAATCTTTCAATGCAGAAATAACATGATGTTCTAATACATGATTGTACACTGCAGCATTAACATTTTTTCCTAGACGTACAAGAGGCGAAGTTCCAAGTGCAGATATCATAGCAAAAACCTTCACGCTACCACCATCAAATTTCACTGCTTTCTTGACACAGTTTTGCTCCAGTGCTCCCCTTTTGTCTTCTTACATATTTCTAACCATCACTATCAAACAAATTGAACTTGGATTCGTCGTTGAAAAAGTCCCGAGACCAGTCAACATCTGACCATAGCACATGCCTATTGGCGATAGCTAACCTTGATAGTTTGTTTTTCTTGATAATTAATCAGCGGTTTCATCCTAGGACAACGAGCAAATAAACCAATTTCATGTAAACATCTTGACACTGTTTGCCTTGAAACACTAACTTCGTCTTTTACTTGTTTGGAAATGCCTCCTGCAGTGTTAAAAAGATCCTTCATAGCAAGGCGGTGAATGAACCAGTCCTGCCTGACTGTAATTTTCCGAAGACGGCCGGGTTTCTTCTTGCTGTTTGGACCGCCGATGTCTTCATATAGCTTTAAAATTTTACAAATAGCACTTTTCGAGCAATTTACCTCATTGGCAATTTGTTGCATAATGTGTTTTTCCTTCCTCAGCTTCACAATTTTCAGTTTAATGCGAGAATCAATTTTTGTTCGTTCAAACATGGCGGCAACTGCAGTAGTAGTGATGATGAAGCACTGGAAGCTTCTTTATCTTCACAGTTGGTTATCAGAAGCACGGAAAATAGAAATTAAATTAGTTTTTTATTCACTGTTTCCTAATTTTGAATACATACAAAACAGTAAATTTGTGATAAACTTATTTCTGTTATTTGTCTGAACCTGATAGACAGTGACATCAAAAACTAGGTATAAGATATAATCATCAGTGAAAATTTCACGCTCTTTCACAATTTAGTTCTAGAGATATTGAATTTTTCATTGTTTGTTTCCTAATTTTGGACGCAACTGTATATTATTTCCTACCCGGAAAGAGGTGAAGTTTTTATTTATTACTCGAAAAAATCCATGGGACTTATGACGTGATTTTAGTTTACTTTCGAGAAATGTTTTATGCAGGTACATACGATACCTGGCGTCCAATATGATAATAAATGTGCTGTGAATATAACCTAGTCTACTGTAGCACTTATTCAGCCATTTCTCTGTTCATCTCTCTTTTCGTTTACTTTTCCCATTTAACGTTATAAACTCTTCGAGACTTTGAAATATTATATTCTCTCTAATAGTGTAGAGGTAGGATGGTAAAGTGCTGCTCTTGCACGCTGGAGATCTAGTGTTCGCTTCTTCTTCAGGTAGGTGCGTTCTTGCAGTTCTTACATTACAGCATCAGCGTTTTTGACAATCACAATCCACTGCGAGGGCACTGGTGTAGCCACCATATATGTTAACGATCGAAGGTCGAAGTTGTTACTTGATAAATCTGTCAGTCACGTCATGGCTCTGATAATATTTAGTCAACTGCAGCCGTGCACTGGTCCTGGGCCTAGTGGTAATTTATCTGTAGCACTGACAAGTGCATTTCGATTTCCTAGTTGGTGCGTACGGTCAAATGGATCTGGCGTCTAAATTTAACTGAAGTATATCTTCTGTACATGCATAATCTCAGTGGATAGTAAATGCTTCAGCATATATTGATAACAGCGTTCTACGTGTCTTTTGAAGGAAAGTACTTTCTATCAGTAATATCTTTTCTAGAAACGTTGGTGAAAATTGTGAAATTATTCTTATTGCTAGTAGAATGCGGTTAGTGTCAATTGTATGTAAAAGTAGATTAGATTAGATTAGATAGCTGGCAGTAGACGGACCAACAGGCCCATTCTCTGAGAGACTCCGGGACTTACGCCCCGGCCCTCTATGAGCTATTGCCATTAGGTCAGGGTCAGTGTAATATAGAAGACAGAGGAAAAAAAATAGAAAAAAGAGGGAAGAATCTCAGCCAAACAGACGATCCTGCACGCCACCAAGCACCAATTATGGCTGCTGATCTGCGGAGCTTAAAGACATCTTGCAATAGTCTGTGGTTGAACAACATCATCATAGGGAAACACCATTTAAGAGCATTTTATCACTTATATGACAAAATGCCGTCGATTTAAAAAAATACTATGTATAGCAGGTGTTCAAAAATTAATGTTGGTTGTGTTGGTCCATTCAAGTCGTGAATAATGATACAACTAACTTTTGTTGCTGAAGGCGCATAAAGCTTCCTGAAGAATATATTTACTTGTAAACTATTCAGTATGAGCACACTTAGCATGCACAACTCGCCGGCAGTGCGTAGCAAAGATTTACAGGAGTCACGAGCAAAACCAACAGAAGTCATTTGACTCAACAACGTCCTCAATTTTGCTGTCGCAGTCTTCAGACCTTCTTCAGGTGAAGCAGCTACTATATCCTTTAACGTGGCTTCAGGTATACCGAAGCCTGATGATTCAAGTCAGACGGAAAAGAAAGCCCTTTGGCTGTGGAGAAGACGGGGAGGGGGTAAGGGCCTTCAGCCAATCCTGAGTGCATTTGGCTCCATGAGCAACTGAGACCTAACCACTGGAACGTCCATGGAAATAATAGGTAGGGTAACCGGGCAGTTCAACTTAGCGAATGCCTCCTACAAACCACAAATTGCGTTTTAGCCTGCGTTTGAGGAGAAATACAAAGCCTAAAATAGTAAACGATATATCAGAGCGCATATGATGATGTAACATCGATTGTTTGTAACACCCTGCATAGATATATGCTGGCGGGTCCACACTATGGGTGCTGGCGCCCTCACAGCCCGTCACGCACAGCTCCTTGAGTCCCAAACAACTTCAAATATTAAAATCTCTCCAAAATTTCTCCAGGGACACTTACAGAACGGCAGCTGACGGCACGGCCTATATTGTTGCATATTTTCCGGTAGGCACGTAGCTGGTTTGCCGGGGGCAGAAAAAAATGTGCCAACACTTTGTTGCTTTGCGGACTGGGAACAAAGCCTATAGTGTGCGCCCGGACTACAGTACTCCTCGTTACCTCCGCCAAAGAGGTTATGTTTTCGGCGACTTTGTCTGTCTGTTATTCTGTCATCAAGATAACTCAAAAAATTATGGACCGATTTTGACGAAATTTTCAGGGATTGTTATGTATGTTTGGAGGAACAGATGATTAACTTTGGTGAAGATTCGTCCTTCAGTTTGTTTGTTTGTCTCTCTGCCTATTGTTTGTTCGTGCCCTAACTTAAAAAGTAATGGAAGTATTTCCATGAAATTTACAGGAGTTGTTGGGCTTATTACAGAGAATATAAGATCAAATTTTTGTGATAATCTGTTTGTTCGTTTGTTTGTCGCTGTATTTGATGTGTGTTTGTTAGCGCAATAACCTAAAAATTATGGATGGATCTTTATGAAATTTTCAGGAATTGTTTGTAATGGTAGAAGACATAATTGATTAAATTTTGATGATGATCAGTAGGTCCGTTTATGTGTTTAACTAATGTTTGTTAAAATGTTTGTTAGCGCAATAACTCCAAAAATATGGATGGATGTTTATGAAATTTTCTGGAATTATTAATAGTGTTAAAAGACATAATTGATTAAATTTTCTTGATGATTGGTTGGTTCGTTTGTGTGTTTGACTAATGTTCGTTAAAATGTTTGTCAGCGCAATAACTCAAAAATTATTGATGGATCTTTATAAAATTTTCAGGCATTGTTAGTCATGTTTGAAGACATAGTTGATTAAGTTTTGGTATTGATCGGTTTGTCCGTTTGTGTGTTGGACTTAATTATGTTTGTGAAAATGTTTGTTTGCAGCATGACTCAAAAAGTTACGAACGGATCTCCAAGAAAATTACGGACACTGTTAATATTACCAAAAGGCACAAGTGATGAGATTTTAGTGTTGATGTAAAGAAATCATGGTTTCAGAGCCGATTTGAACTTTTTGTTATCGCTGCCTTACTTTGCGGAGGTATGCACTCTCAGAGTGCTCTAGTTTGTAATAAATTTGAAGCATGTGAATGATTTCTAACTGCTTATGAATCATTCCAGCTGTATGGGGAAAGGTGCTCCTCACTGAAGGATTAGCCAATTCTACAATATCTCGGTAAGATTTGTGCCACCAACTTACTGCTCCAGAACCGTTTCTAGAACTTACAGTCTGAGGTCAGCATGGCCATGGTGCTGAAATTATTACTTTAAGAAAATACTTGTTGATGCTACTGAGCCCTCACTAGAAGTTGTAGACTGATCCAAAAGTCCTGCGCATGCTGTGGAGCGCCCGGGCCAGCGAATCCTTCCTGCAGAGCCCGTGACCCTTGGGTATGTGGCTCAGTACCTGGGGAATATAAATACTTTACCATATTGTCTGCCAAAGATTTTTTCTCCCGTAGGTTTCTGTAGTCTGATAATAGTATTTATTGATAGTAATGATTCGTACCTACGTGTTTTGCTGAAAATAAGCCAAAGTTGAATTAATTCCTGACTAGCTAATGGAAAAGTTACTAGAAACTTTAGGGATTAAAATTAATACCGCGCAGCGTTTGTTAAGAAAGTGCATTTAACGTAACTTCAGTAGAACTTGATGAGGCTTCAGTCTGGAGTACAAGCAGAAGAAATATATCACGTATTTTGATATATGGAGAAAATTGTTTCAGACCAACTCGGCGAGGCTTCCGTCTGGAGTTCAGGCTGAGGGGAAAATACCATATATTTTTATGTAAGAGATAAAATAAAAATTATTTTCAAGCCAACCTGATGAGGCTTCAGTCTGGAATAGAGACTAAGAGGAAAGCTGTGTTTCCACCACACATGCCAGTCTCTGTTTTCCGGTCGAGAACATTTGCCCGAGCGGTCAGCAGAAGTTTCAGTCCTGGTCCTGTGGCGGCAGGCAGCTACTCTGCTGCCGCCCGCGCCACAGGTGCTTCGGGAAAGACACTTGCTGTCGCTGGGACCAGCACTGGGGACCTGCGGACAGTTGGCCTGGCCAACATCTCTGCTGACGTCACCAGCCCTGGCTGCAGCACTCCTGTTTCTACTGGCGTCAGGCTTGCCTCCCGTGCTGGCGTGAGCTGCTGAGGTTTTACTGCTGTTGTTCGGCGACTCTTCCCACGGTAGCCAACCTCGCTCGCGAAATACCTGCAAATGACGTCAGCATTGTTACCGACAGTGTCATGGGAGCACATGGAAAATAGAAGATGAGATATGCGCCTTGTCATCCCACAATAAAAAGTCACTGCTGCATAATTGTCAATGCCAAAGTGTGTTGTCAGGAATCTAAGGTATGTTTGTTAAGGAATTTCAGCAGCCTTGCAGTGTGCAGTTGATACTCGAGAGTATCCACTGAGTGGGTTAATTCTGAGGGGAGACTCAGCCCTCACGTTGATGGAACAGACAAGACTTTGCTAAGTATCGTTCTCTGTACGCTGGCTAGTGGAACAGAGTTCAGAAGAGAATCTAACGTTGGTCTGTAACACAGGTACAGTATGTATATCATTGGAAAATAGTTCAAACATTTTCACCGTAGAGCAGAAATGGCAAAGCTGCGCACAATACGTTGTATCATGTGCCATTATACTTTGTTATTCTATTTAAATTGCCAGTTTAAAATCGAGTTTTGCTTGAAATTTTCACGTGAAAATTTTTTCAATTATTCAGGGTTTGTTAATATTGTTTCGCATGTCCCGGCAAACTTCACGAGTCACAAAGTGGCAAAATAACAATATATCGTTTGGATGCATACCGTATTCCTTCAATAGATTAGTAGCAAAGTCTGTTGTGTTTACCAAACCGTTTTTAATTGCTTAACCCAAGCAGAGTACTCGTCTCACTCAATGTTATTTTACAGCTTGTAATACTGCTCATGCAAAATATACGAATATTGAGAACAGTATTTAAACGTAATCTCGTGATCCTGCTTCAGTATATTATATTCTATTGTTTGTACTTCCGCCCATGACATGCACTGCCCAGATAAGTTGACAGCGGCATATTTAGCAAGTGATGTGCCTAGAATACAAATTTCTAGGGTTTTTACGAGCGTTGGGGTCCAATTATTCCAATAAGGATGGTGCAAATGACATCTTAGATGCACTGTAAAATAGAAGAACGCATTACCTCTTTAAACTAGGCTCCTCGTCCTGTAAAGTAGAGGAACGCATTGCCTCTTTAAACTAGGCTCCTCGTCCTGTAAAGTAGAGGAACGCATTGCCTCTTTAAACTAAGCTCCTCGTCCTGTAAAATAGAGGAACGCATTATCTCTTTCAACTAGGCTCCTCGCCTTATAATATAGAGGAACGAATTACATCTTTAAACTAGGCTGTAAAATAGAGGAGCGCATTACCTCTTTAAAGTAGACTCCTCGTCCTGTACAGTACAAACTAGAGCACTCTGAGAGCTCCCGAGCAGGGAAACGGTTAAGAAAAATTAAAATTGGTTCTGAGACCATGATTTTCTTTGTATCAACACCAAAATTTAATCATTCGTGCCCTCCAATAGTGTTAACAGCTTCATTAATTTTATTGAAGATCCGTTCTTAACGTTTTGAGTTATGCTGTTAACAAGCATTTTGACAAACATGAGTCAAACATGCAAACGAACTCACCAATCTGTACCAAAATTTATTCATTCATGACTTTTAAGATTACTAACAACTCCTATAAATTTCATGAAAATCCATTCAGTATTTTTTGAATTATTGTGCTAACACGCATAAAATTAAAAACAGTGACTAACGGACAAACTAGCAAACGGATCATACAAAAATTTGGTTATTTATTCTTCGTAATATAGCTAATATAACTCATGTGAGTTTCATAAAAATCCGTGTACGTATAACTGTCAGTTATAGCTTTGAGAAAAATGAGTCAGACAAACAAACTAATGGACGGATCTTCACCAAAAGTTAATCATCAGTTCCTCTTAACATACCTAACAATCCCTGTTAATTTTGTCCAAATCCGTAAGCAACTTTTTGAGTTATCTTCATGACAGGCAAACAGACAGGAAGACAGACAAAGAGACAAATAGACAGACAAACTCTACGAAAATATAACCTCCTTGGCGGAGGTAACAAGAACGGTTAACATCAACTGTTTGAACTTGTTGTCTTGCTGTTATTATTAGTGAAAGCCAGTTTGTACCAAACTATTGCAGTAGCAGTCGTTGCAACCAAAGACTAGTACTTTGAAATAAACGTGTACTTTAGTAACATTTTCATCATGTATATTGCATTTTTTATCACGTATATGCTGCGCTTCGTGTTCTTTTACATAATCTTTCGTTTGGAGCTATACTTCCCTCGCATTCTGCCGCCAGCGAGCTCTGTTATCCACCTTTTTAAGAGAAAATATTGTGTGCATGTGAATGTGATGCAAGTAGACGAGAGCATGTATATTATGTTTCATTTTACAATGTAACGGCCAGATGTCTCATCCATTCAATGGTTACATTTGAGAGATAAATATGGTGTCTTTTTGCCGAAAAAAACACAGCTCGTGACTGTACTACGGCTTCTACCTCAAAAGACAATCTATTTTCTTTAACTTCTTTGCTGAAATTTTATATTTTGCAGGCATTTCCAGCTTACGTTAGGTACATATTTGCTGTTGTATGGAATAATTCCCACGGTAAAGAAAAGTCTTCCGTACCTGACTTGCCTGCTCCCGACTAAAGTTACCTTGTGTACATTATCTATAGTAACGACCGCAATGTTTGCTCCAGCAAACTCCATCCCAGCCCCGTAACAAAAGAACTAGCGAGATGTAGGGCAGGGCGACCTTGCGTCCAGACCTCCGCCGAGAGTTATGATATAATAATTTAGACCATAGAGACGAGTAAATTTTGTATTCAAGAACTTACTACAAAACCTGCTTTGAATCCGTGCAAAAGATGCAAAGCACAGTGCTCACGGCGCACTTCTTTTACAACGATAAAAAATTGATGGAACTCCGATGTACTGAATGTAAAACCAACAACTTGCGTGTGCATATATCAGTTACTGCATTGTTGCTTCGCCGATATCTCTAGAAAACGATATTGTACAGCTAGAAACCGCGTAATTCCATAAATCACCGAAATGCAGTAAGAATGTATTGGTTAGACATAAAACGAAAAAATAAACCAAAACATCTGTACGTTACCTTTAAACAGCGTCTGATTGAGTTACAGGTAACAACGTATAATCGGAATAATTGAAATGGGCCATCTACCTATTTTGTCGCCGCCATTGTCACTCTCTGCACGCAGCCGCAGCTCCACAATCAACGAGCAGCCGAAGCAGCAAATCCAGCTATAGTTTACACCCAAAATCCAGGCATGCAAGATTTAAACTATCACGAAAGACTTGCTCAATGTCAAATGTACTCCATTCAAAGGAGATTCGAGCGCTATACGATCATATATGTTTGGAAAATTCTAGAAGGCATTACTGTCAACGTCAATGGACGAATCCAGGCCAGACACCCAGACCGTATTGGTCGTACTTGTGAAGGGCGAATTCCGATCTAAGTGGTGATGATGCAATAGCTACAGAGTATTCTAATAGCTTCGCGGTTTGGGGGCGAGATTATTCAACAGAATACCATGTCACATCTAAAATGTCACCGGTACAGAGACTATGATATTTAAAAAAACTTACTGTACGCCTACTTATGGAAAGGGCCAGATACATCCGTCGTAAGCGGCTACGAGAACAGTGGGGATAACTCGCTGCTAGCCATCGTTAGCAATCCCGCTGGTCACGGACTGCAGCAGAACTTCTGCACAAGATGGGTGGTGTGCATAACGTCACCTGGACCTCGTCCAAAGTATCATCAATGCATCAAGGTAGTAATTAAATATTACAACTTGAAAGTCTCATTACGAATACTTCTGAAGAACTTATGACTTGTGAAGTTACACCTATTATGTATTTCACCGGCAGTGTACCCCTGTTTTTCGTCAATAACTTTAAAACAAAATACCGGATGACGGTGAATTTTTGAGACAAAGATATTGACACCTGTACCTAATTTATGGCCCACCCAACATATTTATATGTGTTTTAATAACGGAGTTTACTCTTGTAATTTAAA
>LQNS02278145.1:1473245-1498381 GCA_001587735.2 Parhyale hawaiensis
GGCTATGATAGACACACATTATTGAGTTGGAATGAGTTCGTCGGCGATAAGCGACGTACGTTCTTTCAGATGGGGTGGGTTGCGTTATAAGAGCTGCATTAGGTTTAACTGAGGTGAATTGCAATAGTGTAGCGTATTTTGGTTCACTTTGGAAAGTATAGTTTTATTCAACCTTGGAATTCCACGGGTCCCGCTAGTCCCTATAAATTTCATAAAGATCCCTTCCATATTTTTTGAGTTATTGTGCTAACAAGCATAAAATTAAAAGCAGTGACAAACGAATGAACGAACAAACGAATCATTACCAAAATTTGTTACTATCGAAAGACACAAATGATTAGATTTTGGAGTTTATACAAAGATAATTATAGTTTCAGAGCAAATATGAATTTTTTGCTACCGTTGCCTCGCTTGGCGGAGTTGTTCTTTTCATTTATTTGTGTGCTTAGAGCATAAAATTTCCAACTGACGCCAATTTTTCTGGCGAAATTGATTAGAAACTTGTCGGCTGCTCAGACGTACTGTTAGTCGAAGTTGACGTGTCATTGATGACATCACTTTTTGATGCAAGTTTCTTGTGAGTCTTCCCGTTACACTCTTTGCTTCCTGGGCAGTGTCGAGGAAGCCCTGGGGCATCTCTCAAGGTCAGGAGTACTACCGCCTGCAGTAGCTGACAGCAGCATAGCCATGCACCATCGATCAGCTGTAATCGCTACGTTTACTGTCACTGTATTAGGCAGTACCCAGGACAGGGAGGAAGCACACTGTGCTGTGCACGCACCATACAGCTCTTAAGGCTCAGTGCACCCGAACAATTTATTGTCATGTCTCTTGGGATTATTTTCATATCAATAATTAAGCTAATTTCCAGTACTGAGTAGTGGCAGACGAAACAACGGAAGCTGGTGGATGTGTACAGACATGTAGATTAGGCTATATAAGCAGGACTTCGTATTAACTAAGTGGGTAATGGCCCACAGAGCGGAGCCAGTTGCCCCCCCAGAGGGATGGGCAACTGATGCAGGGAACAGGCGACTCGAGAACTTAATGCATGAGAATTAGCAATTAGCATGTTGACTAAAGCCTGCTTCGAACTCCAGATGCTGCAAAGTTCCATTACTCTGTTCCCAGAATTATAACCGATGAAGCGCGCTTCGAACATACTAATATGGTGGTGGCGATTGCCCACCTAGGGAAAATTTCTTGCCATGATTTGTAAAGCCATTAAGTGTTGCAAAACATGCTGAAGCGAAGAGCAAGGCAGGGGCTCACCTCCAATAGCAGCTCAGGTCCACTGTTGTCGTCGTTGAGTCGATAAAATATCTGGCCCTCTGCACTCATTTTCTTGCCTTTCACTTAAACTATTTTAGCTAATTATTAAATACGGAGAAAATCTATAGACATTATTGCATTTTGCTTACAAGTTGCCTCATAATTGATACCTGTTATAAAACTCCAGATTACTGTATATACCGCAGGTATATACGGCTAATACATATACTGCGTATACTGGATATTACACAGATATTGTGTTTAACTCAGATACTGCAGGTTACCTAGATACGGCAGCAGATACGGCAGATAAAGCAGTGGAGCAGCAATGCTTATGCAGACATGACACCAGTATATTCGTAAGAAGTCCGGTATTAAAGCATCATTACGAGACCGTGTCGTCGTCGTTTTGAAAATTGGAATTGTTTTCAAGACATATAGGCTTGGCTAAATCATTATCATTAAAACTGTATAATCGCGTAACTTCTGGACGTTATTTTCAAGGTGGTAGTAGAGCATGTAGTGGCAAGCTTTAAAAAAGTACTTTATAGCACTTAAAAAAGTATACTAAAATTGCTGAAAGAGTTTGTTAGTTTTGAAAAGATTTCTTTTCCATTTTTAGTATTTATTTTTAAAACAGGTAAATGAAATACACGTTGTAAACTCCGTAGACTCAAGTGAAACTTGCCGAATTACGAGGGTAGTTGGTAATTGAGGTAGGAGAATATGAAATTTCTAGCTTACGATATTTGAATTTTTTTATAAAGTTTGAACTTACTATTTGATGAGCTTATGAAAAACAAGAGCATGTTCGAAAAATAAACACATAGCGAGATCTTATGTAGCTTCTCGAAAGTTTGTGTCATATGAAAACATCTGAAAAATCCGAATGCATGATTGTGTTCAGCAATCTGCCAGTGGCTCGGTATATTTCTTACTTTGTACGGATGTTAATATGGCTGTTGTGAAATTATTTTTGTGATCTTACTGGCTTTTTAAAAAAAAAAGAGGATGAAGTAACCAATCAAGCTCTATATCTATGAAAACAGAATAACTATATTTAAATAACCAAAATGCTTCGTTTTCATAACTCTATTTTCTCAGATAGTAATGCTGTCTGGACTGCATAGCCAGCAGCTGTAGCCTCTCACTACCGCAGGAATTTCTCAGAATTTACAAACTTTTAAAATGAAATTCATTGTCAGGCACCGAGATAAGTATTGCTAACTTTTGGATTTAAAAGTTAATTGAGTAAATAAACGCTAACCTCTCACTGAGTAATGCCTTTGTAGAGCATTCTGGCACTGTCATCTAACGCCAGGTTCACAATAGCGACTTTCGTCGGAACTACGAGCATAGAACCAACTCAAATAATCCAATAACGTTGCCTTGACAGCAGTTTCAATTGTTTGAACATGGCGCTAGAAAACGCTTGTATATAAATCTTTGCCGATGCAAACTCATTCAGCTTCAGAGAGATAGCCGATAGTTCACCACTTGCACTCGTAATAACTAGTGTAAAAATTTCATTGGCAGCTAACATTTTCAATTGTTTTTTGGACAGTTTTATTATGTGCAGATGAAGCCGTGCCGCTGTACCGTAATACTATTAGTTGAGCTGGCGCTATGCTCAGAGGGCTGAGTAATATCCTACATGTGAACGAGGCTTAACTCCCCTGACTTTGGAAAGAGGATAGCTATACGTCGCACTGCCCGGTCCCCTCATACATTTACAGGGAAAACTTAATTAACTTTACTGAAATTTTCGCGCTCTCTTTGAGATGAATATTAGAGCGCACATATATCTGAAGTTTAAATGTGATCAAAATTGAAACTTTTTTAGCGAAGACGAAGCTGACTGAAGTTCTCAGCTGTCTCTGACTGCAGACAGACGAAATATGAACATCAGAGAAGTTTGGTTCCCATCACGAGTTTTGAACTTTTACTTGTTGTCTGCCTTATAAAAATAATGTTCTCATACCCTTTAAAGGCATCAAATACTGCATATCCACCTCAGTCTTCATATCACTATTATTATATTCGATTTATGAAACCGGTTAGAAGTTAATGGTTTAATAATATCACAAATTTTATTTCCTTAGCACTTTCTCAGCGACAAGAGAGGAACACGTGACAGACTCGCTCGAGCTGCAGGCAATACTCCCCCACCGTGGCACGGACGGCACTGCCCGAAGCTAGCAGCAGACAGCCCTTTAAATGCCCGTGGTAGCGAGATTAATGAAGAAACTGAAGCCACGGTCGCGTGAGGCACAGAACAGCTGGCGTGTGATGATGCTATTGTTTCTTGCCACCTCTGGGTCGGTGGCTGATTAAAGATAGCAGGTGGCGGGAGCTGCGAACCGCTATATTTTTAGGAACGCGTAGCTTGATTGAATTACACGAAGCCTGATTCATTGCAAAGGATGCTCGTGTACCTGACCCTGGGTGCCAGTGTTCTCATATTCAAAGGGAAACAATGCACCAGTTGGTCTTACTCTGCACTTGGACGTGACCCTGGATATTATGGGTGTAAAATGAAATGGAAAACCACTGCACCTGCTTTATGGGATTGTGTAACTTGAACGTGACCTTGACTACTGTTTCCTGAAAGTTCAATAGAGTTTGGATAAATGGAAGCTAATTAAATTAGACTTGTCGTTTAATGTGTGCGGACCGACGATTTATTCATTGTACAGTATCTTGATAATGCTTGAATGCGACAGTGCGGTTGTGAGGGTACAACTGAAGAAGAATCTATAAACCGTCAGCTGCCATGTTCAAGCGTTGAGGATTCATCAATTGGTTCTTCAAAGTCGAATTAAGCTAAGCCCACGTCTCTTGACATGCCAGGAGCGTCACCCAGCAGCGTTAGTTTTGACCCTTTCAGCAGTGCTGCCAGTGTCCCACATTTGCAGATTACGCTTAGGAGAACAGCACCATTCTACGGAGCAAAACGAATTTTTTGAAAATCTCATGCATAATCGATTAAGGGATTGCGCCTTAAACTCAATTAAACGAGCCCAAGCCATCGTACCTGCCTGACTCAGTCTTGTTGAGCCTTATGTCATCTGTCAATCGAAACCTCCTCTTGTCTCTTCACCTCAGCTCAACTGTTTACAAATCGTAAAGTTCACTAAATAGCTTGATTATTAATCGAACAAGACCATCGGTTTGCATATATTAGAGCGGAAACTTCTACACGTCAGTTGAAGAAATGTTTTACAAAAGTTGATGCGATTCACGTTTTCAGGGCAGAAGCTCGACTCAAAAGGCGACGCATACACAGGAAGTCCAACATTAGGACGACCCGGTGAATAATTTGATACTAAAGCGGGAAACAAATGGCGACCAGACACGGTAGCGGAAGAGTACCCACGACTTATAGTCTGATGGCAAAGTGAATTAATTTATTTATTTGACATTTATTTCTCCACGGGCGGGAGGTGCTCTCCGATTATAATATTACAGCTTACATTTAAAATTTCGTGTACATTCATTTCTTAGCAATATTACAGCAATGAATTTACAACCTAATCTACATGGCTCAGTGCCATCACATACCAAACGAGCTAATTGAACTGGCTCCACAATAGTGCTACCTAACGATCATCCTCGCACGAGAAGCAAAATAAAACATAATTATTTTTCTGCTTATATTACAGCTTGTTCAATTAAAGTAAGGTAAATGGGTAAAGGTAAAAGTAAAGCCAACTTAGACCACACCCTCACCTGGGAAACCCACATGCACTGGCTTGTGCTGCGGGTATAGGCCCACTGGCCCCAGATGAGTAAGTGTAGTCGCAGTCGCCCTCAGGTCACCAAGAACTATGACGCCGATTTGACGGAAGGAACAAATGACCCGGGACCCCCCACCTCCTCATCTCTGAGGAAGGCAGTTCTGCCACAGCGCCGTGCATGCACACACAACTTGCCGAGTCAGCACACAAAGATCTGCAAAGAGCTCGAGTGTCTGGCGGAGTATCGAACCAGCGAGCGATACATGGCAAAAATACACTGATTGTCTCAAATTCAGGACTAGGAAATGCGCATGGAGCCTAAAAAACAGGATTGAAAACTCCAACAACTCATTAATAAAAGCCATCCGTAATGGCCCTGGCTACAAACGGTCTAATATGTATATACAATGGCAGCGCATACTGTTGCTGATGGAGGCCAAGCAATGGGACGTAATGATGTCTAATATGTAAGATCACTGCGACATGTGCTGTGGGTAACCTAGAAATAAGAAATATTCTCCAGTGTACCATATATCATTCCAATTTTGTAATGTCTATGAGTACTTAACAAAGATTATTATTATTATGGTGTTACAGTTGAGAACGGAAGCATGCAGCTACCGTGTAATTCTGCTAATATTACAGCTTATTACATAAAAAATAGGGCAAATGCAGTCATTTTTTCCCGATGAGACATCTGCATGGCAACACTATATCATCTGATTGACTAAATACTGTTACACACAATATTATTCAACAGGTATGACAGTACCATACAGTACGGCCTACAGTACAAACATGTAAATTCTAAATCATGTATTTATATCTCATAATAGGACGCTTTTCATCAAGTGAATTATCACTTGATAATTAACAATTTTATTTGTTTAACCACCGTTTCCGCCAATAGGCGATCCACACCGTGATACTAGTCGGCTAGGAAGCGCAATTAGGAATATCCTATCTCGACATTGGCTCTCCTCTGCCATATAGTATAAGTTGGCTCAGTGCATTACTACTGGCAAGAAAAGGGCGCAAAGAAAGGAAAGACACTCGGGTCCTTTCACGGCCTTTCACACGAGAGAGACTAGAGGTGTCTAGTCTACAAGGTCAGCTGTCTCGATCAACAGTCCACCTCAAGGAACAGAAAGGAGGAAAGATAGATAGAGGACCTACCTCAATTTATAAAACTAACCTTCTCAGCAGAAACTGCGGCTAGCTGCGACATCTCCTGCGTAGAAGACCCTCTGGACAGCCCTTGGGTTCGTGAGTTCATCAATCGAAAACTACCACAGTATTGGATTAGAAACCCAGGCCCAATTCAACACGTGATAATAATATGAGTATAACTGGAATTTGAGCTCACGCAGTTGTAGAATATAATGTATGGTTGCCATGGAGTGTAACTCCATATAACCAAAATGAAAATAGCCGGACAATTCTATTGTACATGAAACCTTCAAGTTAGCATTACTTACCATGGGCATAGTCTGTAAAAACTCCAAATTTCTCTAAGTGGACAGCATGTTTTGCCGAGAAAACATTTAGAAAGTTAAAGAATTGGCATGCGAATTTTATTACTGTGTTTTCTCAACCTTTAATCGGCCAAGTGAGTACTCAAGACGGTCTCTATAATGCTCCTCCTTCGAGGATATTCTTCTGCCGCCCGCACGATAAAGGTTTACGCAGGAACAAATATTTCCATCGGCCGCACCAACGTATAATTTATTATAGTCTAAATGCCTAATATGAGAGGCTACCTCAGTACGCTTGAGCAATTTCCGTCTATCTCTAAACTCCCTTTAAGCTATGTCACTTTGTCGTACAACATGACTGTATTCTTTGCGATTGTTTCCACGTTCATGGATTTAAGTTTTAACTCTAGAATTTCGAGGATTGCTTTCCGATTTCACTTCCGGACATGATCATTAGCTATTGAAATTCGACTTACACTTTTTGTTCTTAGTTTGTGAGAGTCTTCAATACTTTTTAACTGATGGACGATCGCGTAGCTTAGCGTTCCCACAGAGTGGGAATATTTCGCGCTCAGAGAAGGAGGTGTGTGAAAAACGTATTGTGCAACAAAAGTTGCACCTTGTCAAGGGGGCCTAACCTTATTAGCATCATAAAAAGCGTCTCGTTTCATGGAGACATAGCACTGTTAGAACGGGTGCACACCAGCGTAAAGGTTACTCTGCCACACGAGTCCACTTTCGATTAAGTTGCCGGGAACAAGGCTTCGGCTTGCATATTGCTCTATCACTAAAAATAATACCTATCTACTATATGAGTTGGTCGAAGTGAAAAGTTGAGTGGCTAGATAACTTTTGTGTCAGCGTGCGCCCGCTTTTCAAAGTGAAATATATAAAGTACGCTTGAGCTTGTAGGGTGAAGTGAAGTAAACTGCTGCTGCACGACCAGCTTTGTTTTGAGGGCCACGACGCAGAGACAAAGCTATAGACGTAGGCATTACGGCCCCCAAAATGAGGAAAATAGACCGAAGTTGCGCTACGCCCCGGCCGTGTCAGGGCCGTGGTCAGGCTGCAATTGGCCGCAGATGCAGTGCTGGTTATTTACAACACAACATAGAGCGTCATACTTGCGTGACGATGAAGCCTTTTTTTTCAAGCACTATAAATTTTACCACTGCCCTCGGGTCACCAGCCGAATTACGTTTGGAAACGTCTGATGTAATATCCCAGGTATTGATGTTCCTCTCATTGGAAATTATTCGCAAAAAAATTATGTTCACCTCACTCTGGCATTTTATGTTATCAGCTATCAATATTGCGTTACCTAACTGGAGCACTCAAGGAGCGCATATATGCGCCACGCAAAGAGTGTTAACGAAAAATTCAAATTGGTCCGAAAATTTCCTTTTATCATCACCAAAATTCGATAATTTGTACTTTTGATTATGCATAGTATCAGCTTATGTAATTTCCTTGAAGATCCGTCTATAACTATTTGAGTTATGTTCAGACAAACACTAAGATAGACATAAGACAAACACTAAGAACTAAGGCAGACATAAGACAAACACCCGAACGGACGGACCGATCATCATCAAAATTTGATCATCTATACTTTTTAACTATTCCTGCAAATTTTTATAAAAACCCGTTCGTAACTTTTTGATTTAAATTACTGACAAGCATCCTGACTTACATTAGTTAACCACACAAATAGATGAAGCGATCGTAACCAAAATTTGGTCATTTAGGTCTTTCAACATTTACAACAAGTCCTTCAAATTTCCTAATGATCTGTTCATAAGTTTCTGAGCTGCATTGCTAACGAACATTAAATCAAGCATAGAGACAAACAAAGAAACAAACAAACGGACAAACAGATCATAAAAAATTGATTATTTGTTCTTCGTAACATACCCAATAATTCGAGTAAATTTCATGAAAATCCATCCATAACTTTCTGAGTTATTGCACCAAGAAAAAAAGAAAAGACACAGACAAATAAGCAAATGGTAGAATGGATCTTCAACAAAAGTTAACACTGTGTTCCTTCTGGCATGCTTAACAATCCCTGAAAATATCGCAAAGATCCATCCTTAAGTTTTTTAGTTATCTTGATCATAGACAAAGAGACAGACAAACTCGATAAAAACATTACTTCCTTGGCGGAGGTAATTGCCTCACACATGCATTTTGTGCTATCAGCTGCAAATGGTGTCGTATATAAGACTGAAGCATAGAAATCATACCTTTTTATTTCAAGCAGTTAATATAAAAGCATGGCGAGCTGACAAATCGCTGCTAGAAAATCTTCTTGAAAATCTGATAATTTTATAACGTCACCTAAGCTACAATGAAGTCTTCCTTCATTTCAACCCACCCAAAGTAGAAACAAAAGGTTAAGCTTTCATTTTCACTTGAATGGCCAAAGCTAACAAAGCTTCGCATTTATGGCTCACGCGCGTTACAAACATTACCTTCAAAATTTCATTTTCTACGAAGCAGCGAACAAAAGATCCACCGTTGTTCCTCACGCAAGGCTTCAGCAGCCAGGGAGTCTGTACTATGGTGCCCTGACTCCACCGAGCTCTGAGGTTATTGTCTGCACACCCACAGAACTAAACTTGCAGTATACACCTGCTCATTACTCATAATTACCTTTCACACCCGTCTTCCTTTGTCCGCAGAGTTGCAACTGGTTGGTGCGGTCACGGATTAAGCAGTCACCCTAAAAATGATACATGAAGCCTATTATGGCAGTTTTCTCCCTTAAACATACCAGAAGATTTAAACAGAGATTCTGAAAAATATGGTCTGCATTTGACATCTACTGTATGTGTGTGCAATATTCTTTTGTATTGGTCGTTTACTTAGCTGATGTTCAACTAAGATTGTAGAAGATCATTTTTTAATGTCTCAGCTCAAAATAAATGGGATTTAGAATTTGTTTTCCCTTTTTAATACTATTAGGAAGAAAACTAAGAATTGGCGAATCGTTTGATTTTCATATTCCCCACATTATAAGGATTACAACATTGATATTTTACATTTTCATGTCTTAATTTTAGATAATCGGACACTCTGTTCATTACTTTTAGAAATACAAATCCTTGTGGCTCATTATATACTTTGACTTTGTTATTGTTTGGTGAGGATGTGGCTTGTGTGCGGTACGACGATGGTTTGTGTAATTCCGATCTATAAATTCTGCTCCGAGGTATTTCTCAGACAAAAGTGGATGATGCTGAAGTTCGTACATCTGAAGCAACACGCGAGTTAATGGCAACTGTGTGTTGATAAAATAGATGCTTTCTTTGAATAAACAGCACGAATTTTTTTAGATGTAGTATAATAACTTTCATATCAAAATTAGATATTTCAGTCATCAAGATCTAACACAGAGATTGTCATCAATGTGTCAGCCAATCAGCACTTGATATATAAAGAGATTTATTTTCTCCACACAAGTATCGTCGGTAATCAGTCCTTACGTTCTGTATAGCTTTGTTTACTATTTAAAGTTTGTGTAAATAGAAGAGTTCTTCCATGCATACAACAATTTAATTTAAATAAGTTCAAAAGATCAAGAGTTCAAGTAGCAAGAATTATTCATCCGTACGTTAGCTATGAATTTTATTCCCCGTAGAAAATTCTTATTCCACTTATAATTGGGTGCCTATGTATGGATGGAACAATAAAACTGGGATTCCACTGTAACAAAGTATGAGAACTTTTCAGTTTTTGTTCTACATATGATCAAGTTTCTATAGCAGGTGTGGAGTATTTTATAAAAGTCTACGGATACTAAAACACGATTGTCACTTACTCGGTAAATCCACCAGTTATTTCTACAGTACACGCCAAATGGACAATCCCCATTTTAGAAAAAGTACGAAACATGAATTGTGGGTCTACATTCTTTCTTCAGCGTTGAAGACAGTAATAACAGAAATTGAATCGTAAGCAACATCATTCTGGACTTAGAGTCAGTTTATAATGTATATACTCTTGAGCGTCTGAGTTTCTCCTACGAGAAAAAATGTAGGATATAAACGCAGTATCCAGCTCAAACTGTTGTTTATCATGTAATTAATTATTTAGAACAATTCACCATGGAAGATTAGCCTTTTAAAGACGTAGCACAGTCACAAAATTCTGTTTAGCATTATGCGAAAGTGTACATGAAAAATTTGAAAGTCCAAAACTAAATGGAGAAAGCTTAGTATGGAAATATTATTACTATTCACCTACGCCCACCACCACCCCGCACCAAAGTGTGACCCAAGCAGTGTACGAACACCGATGACGAACACGTGTTCGAAAGCACATAATTTGTCTCAGGTCGGCCAAGTGCGCTATTGCTGGTGGGAAAAAAGTTAGTTATAGTTAGTCATACGCAAGATCAGAGGATATATACAGTGCGTTGCCTTAGATTATGCAAAAAACAATTTTTTTGCTTCTTTTTTAAGATAAGTGTCAAACATTTAAAATGTTAATAGTAAGTTAGTGCACAGATATGTCGTAACTATAAAAACAATTAGAGAAAAATAAAACGGAACCATTTCCAAAATTTTGGCATCATTTGCTTATCGCACGGGGTTCTGCTGTAGGGTCAAATGGGCTGAAGAGAACATGAAAACCGATTTCTCCAAAGTCATATTTACTGACGAATGCAGAGCCACTCTTGATGGTCCAGATGGATGGGAGTCTGGATGGGTCCTCCATGACCGACCTCAACAGACACGGCTTAAGTGTCAACAAGGTGGTGGTAATCTCTTTCTATAATTTTTACGAAGCTTTGGCATGTTTCCAGAGGGATTTTAGCCCATTCTCCCTTGCAGATTCTTTGACTTCTGGAATGGACTTCGGCCTCCTCGCGTTAATGTTTATTTTCAGAAATCGCCACAAATTTTCTATCGGATTCAAATCCGAAGACTGGCTTGGCCATTCTAGTTGTACATGATTACCGGTTAGCCATTTCTTCGTGGTTTTCGCCGTATGTTTTGGGTGGTTGTCCTGCTGAAAAACGACTTCTTGCGATAGCCCGAGTTTTTGAACCGATGCATGCAAATGTTCCCTCAAAGTGTTTTGATACATGTGAACGTCCATTCTCCCTTCCATAACATAAATGTTAGCTGTTCCACGTGACGAAAAGAATCCTCAAATCATAACGTTACCACCACCATCACATTTGACAGTGTGAATGGTGTTTTTGTTTTTGTGCGAATGCCGCTCCGTCCTTCCTGTACTCATGGTTCTTTGAATTTCGTCCAAATAGCTCTATCTTAGTCTCATTGACCACAACACGTTACCTAGAACGACTCAGGCAGGTCATTGTGCTCAATAACGAATTTCAGACGAGCGTCCCTATTTCATTTCGAGAGCACGGGAGTTTTGCGAGGTGTTCGAGAACTTAAACAGTTTTGGTGCAGCTCGTGGTTATTGTACGAAGGCTAACGCTTGTCCCAGCTGGTAGCAAGTCCTCCTGAAGCTCTCTAGTCATGGGATTTTCGGACACTTTCCTGGCCTTTTTTCTTGAAACTCTAGAGGAAATCTTCCGCGGCCTGCCAGATCTAAATACGTTTTCGACAGTGTCCGAAATTTTAAACCTTTTGATAAATGTCCCGATGGAGGTGCACAGTATTTTGAGTGTTTGATATTTGCCTATAACTTTTCCCCGATTTCCATTCTTTAATAATCAACTGTTTTACAGAATTTGTAAGCTCTTTGCTTTTTGGCATGGTTACAACCTTCTTCTAAGCTGTCACACTAAATAATGACCTCAAAGCTGTTCATGGACTATTGTAGATTTTAACGTAAAATCTAGAAGGTTCTAGAAAGTTCTTGAACATCGACTCAATTTTAAAATGAAAAAATTGTTCTGTACGAATACATTTTTCAATCCCAGATATGTGAAATACTATATAATTAATATAACTCACTATAATTTTTGGTTTTGTTGACATATATCGATTGATCACTATTAAATACAAGTACTGTATCAATATGTTTATTTTTGGTGCGCTAGATCTTTTAAATAAACATTTTCATGCAGTACAAATATTTATTTCCCCCCACTGTATGCGTATTTACGTATATATCATGCCCCCTAATGTAAGGAGATAAAATAAGCAGGAATTCGACGCTTGATTGAACAAACTATGCATGTAACTCTCCACTTTTACCAGAGATGGGGACCGGATGAAATCGTAATACTCGAGATACCTTCGCAAAAGTCAAGATCAGGTCAAATATATTGTCGCCAAATGAAATCGGGGTTTTCTTGCTAGAATCTCGAAGAAAAAATGTTAACACTGATAATTCTCTTTACGCAGCAGAAAATCATACTACAGCAATATTTTACAACAAAAAATGCGTTGTAAATTACATTTCAGTGAAATTTTATCATAACACAAAGACTTATTTGTTGATAATTTACTGCTACATTTGGATGAAACAACTGGCAAATCATAATTTTTTCCTGTAGGTGGGTCTATCACCTGCAAAATTTTTCACAACGGGCATGCTAGGGCTTTCTCGATAAAAAAATTACTAGAGCTAGGGTAATAAACTGTGCTACCTAATTTCTTCATTTAAGCAGTATCATGTTTCTAGAGAGAAGCGATTAGTCAAAATATTTTGGACTGAAACAAAGTGGAGGTTTTCGAAAACACTGGTGGCTTATGACTTGCGATTATAAAACAATTATTCAGATTTTGTTAATTATTTATAACTTGTGTCATTTTTCTTGGTCAGTTTTTTTGGAATGTTGGNAACATGAAAACTGATTTCTAAAATGTCATATTTACTGACGAATGCAGAGCCACTCTTGATGGTCCAGATGGATGGGAGTCTGGATGGGTCCTCCATGACCGACCTCAACAGACACGGCTCAAGTGTCAACAAGGTGGTGGAGGTGTAATATTTTGCCCCGGGACAGTAGGTGACACCCTTATAGGTCCATTTGAAGTGGCAGAAGGAGTTAAACTGGATGTAGAAAGGTACTGCCAGTTTCTTGAAGCCAACTTGATTCCATGGCTTGATGAGCAGACTATCGCACGCAGATCCAAATTGGTATTTCAGCACGATAATGCTCCCTCACGCCGAGCACGGTACTCTGCTAACTGGCTTACGGATGGAGAATTTAAACAAAAAAGGATTGCGACCTGGCCAGTGAATAGCCCCGATTTACGTAAATTCCACTGAGAACCTCTGGGCAATGATTAAAAGGAAGGTCTATGAAGGTGGTCGGCAGTTTTCGAGCAGAGTAAGCTTGTGGAATGCAGTAAAAACAGCTGCAGATTCTATTCCATCATCTGAAGTATCAAAGCAGACAAAGTCTGTTGATAATCGCCTTAAAAAAATCACGAAAAATGGAGGTGCCATGTTCAGAATTGTTTACCACTACTGAACACTTATTTCAGTGTTTATTGAATTGTTTTGGTTATAATTTCTTGGTTTTGGACGAGTAATAAAAATATATATTCCTGTTCACTTGTATTTATTTCCTATTTATGATGTTTTTATTAACTTGTTGCATAATCTGAGGTCACAGTAAAAAACTTGTAAATAAGCAAATTGTGTGATAAACTCAGCAAATGGCTATTATTTTACAAGTGCTGTTTATATTTGCAGCACAGCTATACATTTAGTTAATATTGATGTTTCACAGTTCCACACTTATCTTGAAAAATAAATTTAAAAGATTGTATTTGCATAATCAAAGTTAACATACTTTAGTATGCCATGAGAAACGGGATACCCATGCACGAAGGTGTTCCCACACGGGATCAACGCACATGGGAACAGCAAGTCGGGAAAGAAGAGGAAGAACAGAATAAAGCATGAGCAAGTAGGAGTATGAAATCGGGAAGGAAGCAAAGTGGGCACGAAAGATAGACGTCCAGAAGGCCTAGCTAGTGGCTGAGGTAAACTACACGGGCCTCCTGGGGTTGCCTGGCCATGGGAAAAAAGGCACAGAACAAAGGTTGAAGAATAAATCCTAAATGCCTAACCTTATGCACTAACATTACCTGCTGGAACTGCTACCAGATACAGCATCCCCTGCGGTAAGTCACTCAGGTTAACCCCTGGAGGAGTTGATTCCACAAATATATCGCCAAGGACAGGGTTCACCATAATAGCTCCTTAAATGAGAAAGGCGGGCCTCAGCATGGAAGGCAATCAGTTCTTTGGTATCCACCACGAGCAGAGAATCCCCCCCCCCCCAGCCCTTCCAATGAGGAGGAAAGTTTCTTTAACCTAACATCAAATGAATGATCAAAGAGCAAACAGCCATAATAACACAGTAGAACGAAATGAAAACGAAAGATTGACAAAATCCACGCAATCAACACATAGCGTCTGCTCACAAGAGAATCTAAATGATTGGTTCTACAAGGGTACAACTGCTTGCAATTGCCCGAACCTATTTACATGTTGCAATCAGCTGGGCAGAAGTTACAACAGATAGCTATGCACTGTACAGATGTGATCTCCTAAATTGAAAATGCGGTGCTATTGCACTGTGCGTGAAAGATTATCTTGGTTTTCACGCTAAACACAGATTCTCTAATGGTGCTTGTATCTATTTGCATTATACAGTATGTATTGGTAGTGCAAATAAATTACTATGCGTAATGTGCTATTGACCACCAAAATGTACTGACAAATTTTCACAGAAATGTTGCAAATAATCCTAACCCATTGTAAAGGAGTTCAGAGTGAGTATAATTTGTTTATTAGCATTCTTCAATTTCTCAAATCAGACTAGCCAGAATAGACAAGCAGCTTTTTATTAGCTAGAACTTTATCATCCACGAACGATGAAATGGATCAGGCAGCCTTCTCTCTGGTCCAAATATTGGCTGATTATTTCACTAGTACAAATAATCACATCTTTAAAGAGGAAAATCTCTAAAACGTTACGTTCTAGCTCTTGTCTTGTAGATAACCCACAACTGGCTACGAACATAAAGATCAGTGGCACAACATTGTCTGATAATAGACTCCTTGGTATAACTCCGTTTGGTCATAGTGCATAAACTGCACTTCTGGATTTTTGGTATTTCCAAGAAATTTTGCAATTGAATTAGTATTTTGGGATACTAAAATGAACATTTTGGGTGGGGGAAACAATTTTTGAGCTACAACGNAAAACATCACAAATGGATATCCCCCATCTGAAATATGATTATTAACATTGTTACACACTAATTCATCTTACACTATTGTCGGGAATGTCGAAAATCCAGAAGTGCAGTTTATGCACTATGACCCTCCGTTTTCTAGTTGAAAAACGAATTGGTTCATATAATTAAATACAGAGTACCACCTCAAGTCTTCATGACCTAACTGTGTTAGGATAAGAAGATAAACTGGGACGGCCTGAATACTGGGCTGCAGAAAGTAAACTGGGGCGTACTAATGAATTATTCAGTAAAAAGGGCAAGTTTAAATGATATATATTCGAACTAGGTTTATTTGAAAAATGCATGAAGTAATTAGTCCAGAGAAAACATACGTTAACACCACAAATTTTGCAAACGACTGCTGACCAACAGTCAAAACACCGCACAAGTATTTCAGTCAACCATAGACCTGTCTCCTTAACAAGCCATGTACAGAAAACGTTTGGAAGAATGTTCCGGAAACACTTGATACATTATTTATATTCTGACCATTTTATCAAGGCAATTCGGTCGTGGTCAAATTCCTCTACAGCGGGGCCAATTTTATAGATATTTTTGATATTGCTCTATATACAGGTAGTGGGCGGGGCTAAGATATAGGCTGAACAAAATCTCAGAACTACCCATAGAATTGGCAACGCTAGTGAGGAATTTGACCACGACTGAACTGCCTTGATGAAATGGTCAGACTATAGAGAGCAACAATGTCCACCGACCTAAATGATCCACCAGCTCACAATTCTGAGAACATTATTAGGTTAGAAGTTGAGTTTTTGCGGTGTTTTTAGAATGCATTGTTTTTTCCCACGGTGGATCCACTTATTCTAAAATCATATTTTCAAATCATATAAAGTCAAATTTTATTGTTTTCGAGTTTCTTAGTTAATTTTTGTTATTGTCATCTAGCCTAAAGGGAATGTTAAGTGGAGACAAATGACCAATTTCAATTTCTCCTTCTTTTTGCTTTCAACAAAAGTTTTAAGACCACACAAAAGTTGCTCACGATATTTGCTCTGCGAATGGAGAAGGTTCCAGAGCTGAAAGGACAGCTCTTTGTTGACCTCAAAGACTCATCTCGCTCAGTTGAGACCGCTGAGGAACGCTTAAACCATCCTCTACACGAAATTCCTCGTCAAACGACAAGGAAACTGGCAGAGAAATTGGAATGCTTCCACACTGCTGCACAGAAGCACCTTCATTCGATGGGAAAGGTTCAGAAGTGGCAGCATAAAAAATAAACGAGCCACAATCTCCGCTAATTTGCTTGTTCGTCACCGCTTAACTCTTGGACACAAGCAACGATTTTTTTTTTTTTACAAAATCGTTACTGAAAAATTGTGCCTGAACATCAATCAATGCTGTACGTGGAGTTGTGTTTAATACTGATGCAGAATAGAAGGCTTGATTGGATGAATTTTTCGAGTAAAATTGGATAGTTTTTGTTAACAGGGTATTGAAAATTTTGTTGAACAATTGGAAAAAGTTTTGAACAGTAATGGCGAACATATTACTGATTACCTAAGTGTTATTTTTTATTATACCTATCAAAAGCAAACCACAAGGACTTTGTTTTCAACCCAATAGATGCACGTTATCAAAGTAAAACCTGTGGCTGCGATCAATTTAAATTTTCCAAGGCGATTAAAAAGACCGACAATGGAATTTTGTTAATCAAATTTGCCTATACGTGCGTTTATAAGAAATATCTTCAGTGTTGTGAAGCATTTCTCATAAATACAAATTAATGTATAAATGTCAATAACAAAGTATTCATGCAGCAGCAAGCACTCAATGTACTCAAGTTACAGTGCTAGACTTAATGCTCTTCCTCAGTATGAGCTGCTAGAGTGCCCGTGCTGTCAAGAATCCACAGCGAGGAATTTGAAGCCTCTTCTTCATTGATCTTACTTTCATTACTAATATACTTCTAAAAGAACGCTACAGAGGCCAACTCAATTTATTGTAAGATATGAGTGATTTCTGTTTCAATTCATCTTAGCAGCAAACAATTTCTTTCACTCAGATGACATGCGAAAAAAAATATCTCAGCAAAGAGTGAAGCCTTTCTGAATTTAATTAAATTTCTCTCTGCATAATGCGTATACGGCATGAAATAAGTTTAGTGCTTCGAAATTTTTTAGCCCATGCAAAAACTGCTTTGTCAGAGGAAGAAAGCAAGCTGGAAAAAATAACTGCGGCGTCTTGTTCACTTTGAAAAACAGCTTCTCGTGTGCTTCGTTGATCATCTACTCACCTTGTACGTGATCATCTGAGACCAAGTATAGCTTCAATGTACGGAGAAGGTAATCAAAGCAGACTCCATAGCAGAGGTAAGAGAAGCTATAGAGTCAGTGGGGGGAAATAAATATTCGTACACCATGAAATGGTTTATTTAAAAAAATTCTAGCGAACCAGAAATATATATATATCGACACAGTTTTTGTATTTTTGCGTAAACAATGCACACGCAACAACATAACAAGTAATTCCTACATAACAAAAATTATATCACAATTTATATATTTTGGGTTGAAGAAAGCATTCGTACAACACAAAATGATTTTCAACATCATTAAATATTTTGTGGTGTAGCCTTTGTTCAGTTCAACGGCAATTAATCTCTTTCTATATTTTTTACGAAGCTTTGACATGTTTCTAGAGGGATTTTAGCCCATTCTCCGTTGCAGATTCTTTGAGTTCTGGAATGGACTTCGGCCTCCTCGCATAAATGTTTAATTTCAGAAATCGCCACAAATTTTCTATCGGATTCAAATCCGGTGACTGGCTTGGCCATTCTAGTTGTTGTACATGATTACCGGTGAACCATTTCTTCGTGGTTTTCACCGTATGTTTTGCGTGGTTGTTCTGCTGAAAAACGACTTCTTGCGATAGCCCGAGTTTTGAACCGACGCATGCAAATGTTCCGTCAAAGTGTTTTGATACATGTGAACGTCCATTCTCCCTTCCATGACATAAATGTTACCTGTTCCACGTGACGAAAAGAATCCTCAAATCATAACGTTACCACCATTATCACATTTGATAGTGTGAATGATGTTTTTTTTTTGGTGCGAATGCCGTTCCGTCCTTCCTCGACTCATGTTTTTGTTTTTAATTTTATCCAAATAGCTCTATCTTAGTCTCATCGACCACAACACGTTACCCAGAACTACTCAGGCAGGTCATTGTGCTCAATAACGAATTTCAGACGAGCGTCCCTATTTCGTTTCGACAGCACGGGAGTTTTGCGAGGAGTTCGAGAAATTAAACAGTTTTGGTGCAGTTCGTGGCTTATAGTACGAAGGCTAACGCTTGTCCCAGCTGGTAGCAAGTCCTCCTGAAGCTCTTTGCGAGTAGTCATGGGATTTTCGGACACTTTCCTTGCCTTTTTTCTTGAAACTCTAGAGGAAATCTTCCACGGCCTGCCAGATCTAAGTTGGTTTTCGACAGTTTCCGAAATTTTAAACCTT
This sequence comes from Parhyale hawaiensis, assembly GCA_001587735.2. NCBI lineage: Eukaryota > Metazoa > Arthropoda > Malacostraca > Amphipoda > Hyalidae > Parhyale > Parhyale hawaiensis. Next base: position 1,492,388 of record LQNS02278145.1, read on the forward strand.
TTGATAAATGACCCGATGGTGGTAAACAGTATTTTGAGTGTCTGATTTGCCATAACTTTTCCCCGATTTCCATTCTTTAATAATCAACTCTCTTACAGAATTCGTAAACTCCTTGCTTTTTGGCATGGTTACAACTTTCTTCTACGATGTCGCACTAAATAATGACTTCAAAGCTGTTCATGGACTATAGTAGATTTTAACGTAAAATCTTGAAGGTTCTAGAAAGTTCTTGAACAGTCGACTCAATTTTAAAATGAAAAAAATTGTTTTGTACGAATACATTTTTCAATCCCAGATATGTGAAATATTATATAATTAATATAATTCATTATAATTTTTGGTTTTGTTGACAAATATCAATTGATCACTATTAAATACAAGTACTGTATCAATATGTTTATTTTTGGTACGCTAGATCTTTTAAATAAACATTTTCATGCAGTACAAATATTTATTTCCCCCACTGTATGCGTCTTCAGGTATATATCATGCCCCCTAATGTAAGGAGATAAAACAAGCAGGAATTCGACGCTTGATGGAACAAACTATGCATGTAACTCTCCACTTTTACCAGAGATGGGGACCGGATGAAATCGTAATACTCGAGATACCTTCGCAAAAGTCAAGATCAGGTCGCATATATTGTTGTCAAATGAAATCGGGCTTTTCTTGCTAGAATCTCGAAGAAAAAATGTTAACACTGATAATTATCTTTACGCAGCAGAAAATTATACTACAGCAATATTTTACGTTGTAAATTACATTTCAGTGAAATTTATCACAGCACAAGGCCTTATTTGTTGATAATTTACTGCTATTTTTGGATGAAACTACTGGCAAACCATGATTTTTTTCCTGTAGGTGGGTCGATCACCTGCTAAATTTTTCACAACGTCTATGCTAGGGCTTTCTTGATAAAAAAATTACTAGAGCTAGGGTAATAAACTGTGCTACCTAATTTCCTCATTTAAGCAGTATCACGTTTCTAGATAGAAGCGATTAGTCAGAATATTTTGGACTGAAACAAAGTGGAGGTTTTCGAAAACACTGGTGGCTTATGACTTGCGATTATAAAACAATTATTCAGATTTTGTTAATTATTTATAACTTGTGTCATTTTTCTTGGTCAGTTTTTTGGAATGTTGGTATAGTTTTACCTGCCCCTATATACTCAGCTTCCTACAGTTTCCTCAACTTTGTATCTCAACTGTCGTTTTTGGTTAAGAAAATCTGCAATATCAGCATTTTTGTACAATCAGGAGGAAGAATCCTTTTATTACATAAACACAATACACTGAATAGGTATGTTAGCACTCCATCACTTTAACATGATCGCACCCATGGCTACATTAGACAAGTTCAGTTGAAGCTTCCAACGGATGTGAATCATAGGATTTGTGATTTTTGGTACAAAATGGTCTAAATTGGCTTGAAATTTCTGCATTACTACACTAACTACTAAGAAATAAGAAGAAATGCCAAAAACAGCTAAATATTCTGTTTGATGCTGTTGTTCCTGCTAGATGCTAACTCCAAGTTTTAATACTGCATTACCGAAAATAAATAATAAATAAATCCCATTTACTTCTCATATGGATGCTGTGTCCAAGGATGCTGTGTCCAACAAAATTATGGCACAGCACCCAGAGTATTTCTTACTTAATGCTAACATCATTACATAAGAAAGAATTAGTATCTGGTCTGCTGAGAGTTACTGGTACATTGACTACATGTTAGTAATGAGACGATATTGACGCTATTTTCCGATGAGATAAAGGTTGGTTACAATAATGATAAATCTAGCATTAAAAAAACGCTAAGTTGGCAACACTAGGTCACAATACTGTAGCTACAAAGAAAAAATGTTTCAAGTATGGACTGTGTTAAGTTAGAGCGAAAAATTTTTCCGTTATTTTACAACAGTATGAAGGAAATATTTACAAAGGCAATTGATAGCATGTCTATTAATTAATTACTCAAGAAGTTGGTGTTGTACAATAAACAATGCTAAATAATACATTACTCACGAAAACGTTTAAAACACTGGACAAATCGTAATATTCGAGAGTAGGTAACACATTTCGTAAACTTTGAGATAGGTCCGCAAAATTACGTTCGTAAAAGTAGCGAGCATAAAGTCGAGACACGTAAAAGTCGAGAGTTATATGTAGTTGTTTAGCTGACCCGAGATTCTTTAGCATAGCACATTTACCATTTCAAAGGGACAAAAATGCAGCAATAGCGAGTCTCTGCAGGAAAGAAATGCCCAAATTTAATCACCACTTAAATATAACTCTATTTTTCCCTTGCTCCGTCAGATGCTGCCCTCCCTCTGGATCCCCGGGTCCACCGCCCCACTGCCCCCTACCCCTGAGCACGCCACTGTTTATTACAGTAATGGAAGACCATACTGCAGCCAATATTGCTCTAAGTCGTGGCTAAATTATTTCTTTTACTTGCGTTATGACAGCTGCACTAATTAAGTTTATGCAGTGGTATCATGACCAATAGTACGGAATTTATGTAAAAAAGAATGTTTTATATCTTAGAGGAACATAGTAAGTTTTAGTATATTTACAATTTCACGCTTCCAGACCTGAGCTAGTGGAAAAAAACTTATGGGATATTTGGGTTTACCTCATTAAAATTTGCAAAATTGACTTTGAAACACTTGCTTGCCAGTAAAACAATTCGTATTCATTCGTATTCTTATTTATTTTGTACAGGACTTGGGCTCTATGTTACTACTGTACCGCCTGATTTCTGACATCATGAAATAAAACTTATTTAGTACCGTTTTTAACGTTATTTGGATGTTATTGATCCTATGCATACACTGGTTAAATAATTTGTGCATTACATGTTTGCATTCCATTCATGTACGTCATTCAGCGGGACTATTTGTCACTCGAGGTCAAGAATGTATGTGTCACTTATATGGAACGTCAAGCACACTAAACATAATTTTATATTCACATAATTTTATTTTCGATATAATATAAAAGAACAAGATTAACTGGGATTCATGGAAGTTAATTTTACTAGAATAACATAACTGGTTGGATAAATTTTCATAATTGAAAGCTAGCTTCACTATGATTACAATGATGGTTATGTCCTGTCAATATAATTAGCAATACAAATTATTTTATACTTGGAGTACAAGCTTGAGTTTATTTTCAGCACAACCTTGCAACCAGAAACAAATAAAATTTTAGTAAGATAAAATAATTATCGAATTTGTGATCTTTGAAAACAATTAAAAAGAGTACTTTCATTCTCCGTAAAATGCAGAGAAACGATTCAATGATATTGCCACACGTAGGTTTATCTTATACAAAGCAGCCCGTGACCTACAGTCACCATCACAATCTTCTTCGCTTCTCAACAGAATATCAAATAAGTACTGTGCCTGTAAACCAGGAAACACTTATATCTGATGATCAGTTGTATCATTACAGTAAACATACACGTTCATGCAGCCACCACTATTCCCTCCCACATAAATAGTGTTATTAAATCTCTAACGTAGAATTTCTGCCTATATTATAGCGACTGCTGATATTCCTTTTAACTTTAAAACCAGTAGACTGACGCTATTCTTCAATAGTCTTAGCTACTGATACTGGCCAAGTGACTAAGATTTCAAAACTTCAGTTCTTTAGCGCACTCAACGTATATAGTAACGGTATCCAATTGGCGACGCTCCTTAAATGTCTGTCCCCCTTGACGCTTGAAAGATATTTTGCCCGCCAACTTGCGTGCTCAGTTTATTTTCCCTATCTATAATGACATATTGTGCGCAGACGAGTAAATTAATAAATATATGCATAAAGATTTAACATAGTGCTAGACGGCCAGTGACCCATTGGGTCACCGTTAGCATCGTCTTTGCCTCTCAAATGAATACTCAACACTCTGCCTCTAAGCGTGGATAAATATATAGATGACGCGTAGTTCAGTTGTATTACAAAAATCACGCTTACATTTAACGGACATGTTTATGAAGCCGAGTTCAGCTGTCCCCCTCCTCCCACCATTCATCTCCATTGATATAGTGCCATTAAATATTCAACGATCGAATTTCTTCCTGCCTTATATATAGCGAATGTTGATATTCCTTCTAGCTTTAAAAAGAGTAGACTGGCGCTATTCTTCATTCGTCTTAGCTATTGATACTGGGCAAGTGACTAAAACCTCAGAATTTTAATGATTAGTGCTCTCGATTTATACAGCAATCAGTATCCAAGTTAAGACGCTAATAGCTTAAGCGTCCGTTCGGTTCTGGCGCCCGAAAGAATTCAGATGCACCCCATCGACGCCCCGCCATCGCATTAATATCTAATTTCTTCTTATCTTATAGCGATAGATTGCGTGCAAACAAGTAAGTATATAAATAAATCAGCAAGCAAGTTAACAAATTTCACAGTTTTAGTATAATGCTAGACGGCCCATGAGCCGTTGCGTCGTCATCACGATCGTCTTTGCTTTGCAAAAAAACAGGTATTATTCTGCTGGTCATAGACCACACGTTAGTCAATCGGTCACTCCTGCCTGCACCGGTCACCATCACCAGCTTCTTTGCGTCTCTAATGAATATTCAACACTAAGCCTATAAGCAAAGTCGATTTATATGTTACGTGTTCCAGTTATGTTTCCCGTAGCACCTTTGAATTTAACGGGGCCCGTTCATTCAGCGAAGCTCAAATTTAACTTCCACGTCACAGATACAGTCGAATTAAATCTTCAACTCTCGAATTTCTTTCCATCTTAAAGTAAAAAAAACTGTGTGTAAGCAAGATACAAGTACATAAACAAGTAAAATAAACATTTAAAGCTCACAGACTTTAGTATAATACTAGACGGCCCGTGACCCATTGGGTCATTATTACGATCGCCTTTGCTTCCGTAAAAAACAGGTGTTATTCAGCTGGTCACATACCACACTCTATTCTGTCGTCCACTCCTGCTGGTACTGGTCCCCATCACCAGCTTCTTTACTTTTTAAAAGAATTTTCAACAACCTGCCTGTAAGCAAGACAAATATATATGTGACACTTTCCAGTCGTGTTTCCAATATCACCTTTAAATTTAACGGACGTACCAGTTCATGCAACCGAGCTCAGGCTCATCTTCTTCATCGTGGATACAGCCAAATTAAACCTTCAACCCTGGAATTTTTTCCTATCTTAAAACGAAGAAACTGTGTGCAAACAAGCACGACACGCACAAGTAAATAAATAAAGTTCATAGACTTTTAGTAAAATACTAGACGACCCGTGACCCGTTGGGTCGCCATCACGAACACCTTGCAATAGAAGCAGGTGTTATTTAGCTGGGCATAGACCACCCGCTATTCGGCCCTCCTCTTCTGCCCATCAAGGAGCGGCCTGTTCGGTTCATTATCAACAGATTCTTTGCTTCTCTAACGAATATTCAACACCCTGGTTGTAAGCAAAGTCAAATTATTATATGTAATGTATTTCAGTTGTATTGCCCATGGAAGAGCTGAATTGATCATATCTGTTCTTGAGGCCCATCTCAGTTTAACTTCCGTATCACAGATACAATCGAATTAAAGAACTAATCCATGGAAAGAATGCCACTGCCAATCCGCCCCCCCCCATACTTCTAATTTCTTCCCTATCTAAAAGTAAAGAAACTGTGTCAAACAAGACACAATTAAATAAACAAGACACAAGCAAGTCCGGCTCACAGACTTTTAGTATAATACTAGACGACCCGTGACCCGTTGGGTCGTCATCACGATCGTCTTGTGTCTTTCGTGCCCATTTTGCTTCTTTCTCACCTGTACCTCATACTGATCTTTCTTCCATCTGTTCTTCTTCTTTTTTCCCGACTTGCTGTTCCCATGCGCGTTGATCCTGTGTGGGAACACCCTCGTGCATGGGTTCCACGTGTCTATTATCACACTACGTGCCCCTTCATTCTTCCTCTGTGACATCGCCTTTGTTGTGGAAACGGAGACTTAAA
>LQNS02278145.1:1502125-1516816 GCA_001587735.2 Parhyale hawaiensis
TCAAGTATCACCTTTAAATTGAACGTGCACGTTTATGCAACCGAGCTCAGGTTCATCTTCCATATCATGGATACAATCGAATTACATCTTCAAAGCTCGAATTTCTCCTATCTTAATGCAGAGAGTCTGTGTGTAAACAAGCAAGTAAATAATAAAGTTCATACAATTTTAGTGTAATATAAATAGATTTCTTGCGACTGAATCTTGTTTTAACCCGTGCACATGCTATCCTTCCACCTATTTCTTTTTCCTCGACAGTGGGGAAGTGTCTGATTGTATCAAAACGTATAGCCTTAGGTCCATGACGAGAACGCTTGGTGTACGCACTTTGAGCTTCTGATGATAGTCTACAATGCTCGATTGTCTGTGCTTTCTCTTTCTTCATTAATGCACGGCAACTGAAATTCTGAATGATGCTACGCTTAAAATGTTTTTTTTTTTTTAGCTTCACTGTCTCTACGTCTCTTTCGTATAGTAACCAAAGTATTCGTTACAGTCATATCCAGTATGCCGAAAATCAATCTCGTCTAGTACGTCTTCGATCATAGGTTGCTCTGTACAGTGCTGTCAGACTATACCAAATCACCACCTGCCATTGATTTGTCATAGTTCTGGGTGATATCTGGGCATGACACGTCAACCATCTTTTTTTAGTCATACATGTAAACAGCACTCACTGGAGAAAATCTTGTAAAGTTCAAAAAAATATTTACAACTTTTTTAGCAAGCTGCTTAACGTAAAAACCTTCGCAATTACCGTGTTGACAACAAACTCTTCATGATAACCTTTTCCTCTCTTTTCTAACTCCTGTTCAACATGCTTTCCTTTCGATATTCCTGGGAGCCTTGGGATTCTAACAACACCACCACACCATATTATTCTGCTGGCGAGGTGGTCTATAAGACAGTGACTAGCGAACCAGTTATCAAAGTACGAAACAGGATTCTTGTGTGATGTGACGTTCTGAGCAAGATGAAGAACACCGCGAGCGCTGGGTTTAAAGTCAGGGTCCGGTGGCGGCACCAAGGGGAACCTCTAAGGGCGGGGATTTCGGGGCTTGAGCCCCCACCGCCCTAATAATGAACCACGGCTGTCCCTATATAGTTGCGACAAATGTTACCAACATGCATATGTATATGTTTGTACTGCGAAGCCCCTCCACAGAGTACTACAGCCCCCTCAGCCACTCCAATGCAAATTTCTGGCGCAGCCGCTGCCAGGTTCATTTGGAGCCTCGAAAGGTTGAATCTTGCCACTGTATGGCAAGGGGCCATGACGACTGAGCGTCATGCAGCGTGTGAGGAAGCACGAGGGCTGCCGCTCGTTGGGAACGTTTCCCTAATCTTGGCAAATGGCATTACTTTGTTATCATAAGAAAACGCTCGAAAGGCATGTGAATCATGAATATCATAGTCTAAATAGGTAAAATTAACGAAAGAATTACTTACCAAGTCCTGCTGTCATCACATATTTCGTGACTTAGGAAACAAAAACTCCCATCCAAGGGGAGCGCGGCGGCCCAGTAGCGCGGCGGGGAAGGCCAATCCCAGGCCCCGCCCACTTCCGATTAGCGCCCCCCTGACCCCCGCTAAACCGGTAGTGCATTGGCCGTTATAAACCGGAAGCTCACGCGCAAGGGGAGCCGCGATTGTAGGTTACCCTCAAAAACAAAGGATTCAGTGCTTTATACATACACTACTGACGACGACCATGAGAACAAGTCACAGTCACTGTGTGTAAGATGACCCTATTAATGCCAGTTCGCTACTCACAGACTTCAATAATCACATCTACTGGTAGTAGGGTTGAAAATGATCTTGGGCAAACTGAAGCCTTATAATAATATAGCGGTTTCCGGTTGTTATCCAATTTAGTCATGATAGCTTTCTATTCCTACCAGCAGTAATGCTCGCGATAAAACAAGCAGGTAGTGAAGTGGCATCGTCTATGTTATGTTACGCACAGTGACTATGACTGGCTTTCAAATTGCTTTTCCAAAATATTCATTAAAATCATAATGCCATACGAAAATACGAAAGATACGAGGGAGTACAAAAAATTCGCAGAATAGCTGTAAATATTTACTCTAAAGTGAGGCTTTCTTGCGTTCATGCAAACGTATGGCTCTGTCAAGAGTAGCGCTCTAACTGCGCGGATTCATTCTCCCAATTCCAACGTAAATTTGACACCCTTAGAAAGGTAAGCGAGTAATTACTCATCTGAGCACCACCACTAAGCGTTTGGTACCAATATGGCTGAAATTTCATGACTATGAAAATTTTCTGTGCGTTGTGTGGTTAGTGGTAATTGCGTTGCGTTTGAATGCAGTGGAAACAAATTCTAGATCTTTGTTTTGCCATTGAATTTGACTCTAATGATTCTTAGTGCTTTAGTTTTAACAAAAGCATGAGGGCCACTGTCTCATCGTGGCCACAATCTGTTATGACCTGGATTGTGTCATGTAGAGCAGCTGGAGGGAAATATCATATCAGCGAGTAGTTGCCGTTATTGGTTTAGCAATGAAGCGCGGAGAAAAATTTCCTTAGAACTGTTTAAATTCCCATTGTATCTGCTGTTGTGTAAGTGTTCTCTAAAACATTCAACTTCAAAACGGAATGCTTAGTTCATGCTTAAATCTCAAGGAGTCGCCTAACTCCTTTGTCACATGGGGCAAGCTGCTCGGTGCGAACTATAGGCTTTAGGCTCGTGTACTTCTCAACGGCAGAACTCCACATCAAGAAGTCACTGAAATTCTGGCAATTCTGTAGGTCCAATTTTTACGCCTATGCCGATAATAAGTGAGCATTTTATCTATTTATCTCGTACCGCTGTCGGTGTTTCATCTCACTGCACTTTCAAAACTACTGCTTGTTTTTCATCATAACATCCACCCATCGGCTCTTCTACTTTAATCATTCCAAGTGCGAAACTATTTTGTATATTAAATCAGTTTAATCTTTTAGTTTAAATATTGCAATAAATCGAACAAACGTCAAGAAAAGATTTGTTTTATGGAATGTTCAACAATTACCTGTCCAACTCCTCATATCAGGACATTAATGAAATGAGCGGAAAACGTATATTGCCTGGTTAAGTTTGTTCTCAAGAATAAATATGTGGATCGTTTGGTTCATCATCCTCTATCTCACAGCCGCTTTCAGCATCAGTATTCCTGGCCAAATCTTTTCATTTCATAGCAATACGAGAACGTCCTCTTCTCTCTCGTCAATGAAATGATCATGGTTGTAGTATAACTGCTAAAAGATATCAACTATATTGCTGCTATTGAACAGAATAATAAAAGGATACCGCATACATACTATGTTATAGTCTAGTATTGGGATTGGTTTATGTACTTATACATACTTGGTGTTCCTGAATTCTTTCCTCAAAATGAAGCTACAGATTCCTTCCGATAAAATAACCATATTTTACCCTATCGATGCATATCCGAAAGTGTCTACTTTTAAAGGTACGTTAAGTTAAAGTTAAACCTAGCCCAGAATGGGCGAATGTTGTATGGTAAATGAACAACCACTGGTCAGACTATGTTTATTTGAAGTAAAACAGGAGTTCATATGTTACATAGTTACAGAAATTGTTAAAAATTCTTCCCATCAGCAGCAATGCAGCGCAAAGGCGCCGACGTAGTGATTACCGAAGCCGTTCAAAGACGCCTGGAGTTTCACGAAGCCTCTCACAGCCGTCAACGATCCTACCGATCAGTTCTTCTTCGGACGGTAGTTGGCTTATGGTCGTCTGAAATCAGGTACGGTGCAGATTAGAGTGATCAATGTCAACAGATGACCGGTGTGCATCTTCATCTTCGCTGTAAAGTGCAGTAGTCCGCCGATTAAGTGAATCGCACTTGTGAACTTTAAGTCAACGTAATTACCTTCAAAAGTAGACATTTTCAGATATACATCAATAGAGTAAAATATAATTATTTTATTCTAAGGAATCTATAGTTTCAGTTTGTGGAAAAAAATTAGGAATACCAGGTATATTTATTTCTAAACATTTACAAACTTTGTGTTCGCATTATTAGAAAAAGTTTTCTATAAAAAAACGAAGAAACTATATCTGACGAAGTTTTTCCAGTGCATAAAGCCTTTATAAGTACAGTACCTATATCTTCCAGCACACTGTTGCACTGAGTTAATGCGCAAAATCACAAGTATATATGGCGTCACACTAGGCCAACAGCACGGTTCATGTATATATATTAGCTACTACTATGAAAACCAATGTTTTGAAATGCGAAAATTGTTGTCGATAGTTCCCTCTCAATGAGAAACAAAGAATACCATTGCTTACCGATTGTACATTCTAAGTGACAAACTAAAGATACCACAAATTAAATAAATTTAAAGGTATACAAAAAATCGAATCTACTAAACATCATACTTACCTATTAACTTATGATATAAAATTCACGGCGCTGAAGCTTACCTTGTATTTTTATCCATAGTGCTGAAGGATGATGCAGAACAAGAACACAGCGGACGAGCACTCCACTCAGCAAGATTTTGACTGCTACTGAACAAGGAGGTTTAATTGGCAGGAAGGAGAATGGCCTCTGTACGCCAGTCAAGCCAGCCAGAAATCAGTGGCTGATTTCTGGCGGCGCAATTTTCCACAAAAATATATTCTTCAAATAAAATGTAAAGTGCGTACATTGCAGTTTACGATGACTGTTGACAGAAGTAAGCTAATAAATGAGCATATAGTTCGCTCGATAGACCCGCACGCTTTATTTTTCCCATTGCTTTCGCTGTCTAGCAACAATGCTACAGCCACAGCACAGCTCATTTACAAAAGATAATTGTGTCAAATTAGAGTGTATGCGCTACGCCTCTACATTTCCAGAATTGTGACGTCAAAATTACGTCACGCCACTGTGCAAATATCACAGATTCCTCACTGCAACAGTGGCGTGATGCAATTGTGATGTCACAATTCTGGAAATTTGGGGGCGTAGCGCATACACTCAAATTTGACGCAACTATCTTCTGTAAATGAACTGTGGGCCACAGTCTCTAGCCTCCACAGCCTCGTACTTTACAGTAAATACAGCTTTGTGTTCGTCGATTTCAGCCTGCGCACGCGCACACTGCAATATGTAAGTATACATATTTTTTGCAATGCAATAACCAGAAAACTTTCATAAAGTTGAATATAGTATTGCAATACATATGTGCAGCCAGTCAGCCAGACTTCAGCCATACAAGAGACTTGAACTTTACTGTCGAATTGCCGATGTGGTTAGTTGCTCCCTCCTCTCCATTAAAAGTCCTTGTACAGACCGCCAATGACAACTTGACGAGTCGTTATGTTGTTGGTGTTGTTGCTGTTTGTATACTTGCAATATATTTTCTCTCAGAAATATTTTTACCTCCACGAAGAAAATTAGGTTTTTGTAGCAATTTGCTTGTGTATTTGTTAGCAAGGTAACTCAAAGCATTATAGACGGATCTTAATAAAATTTATAGGGACTGTTAGATATGCAGAGAGGAGCAAATGATTAGCTGTTGGTGAAGATCCATTAAACTGCTTATTTACTTTGTCTACCAGTATATTACTGGTAACAGAAGTCAATCAGTTATGAATGGCTCATCATAACAGTTGCATGAATTCGTAAGAACGTTAGGGGAAGCAAATGATAAAATTTTTGCCATGATCTGTTAGTAAGTTTGTTTGTTTAACTGTATTTTTTAGTTGTGAGTTATATAACCCAAAAGTTATGAACATTCACGAAATTTGCAGATTTGCTAGAATCGTTAAAAGGCACAAATACCCAAATTTTGGTGATAATCCGTTCGTTTGTGACTCTGACTGCATACTTGTTTTACTGTTTGTTGAAACATAACTGAAAACTTTATGGACGAATCTTTAAAAAATTACAGATACTATTAGGAGAGTCAAGAGGCCCAAATAACCAAGTTTCGTTTATGCGAAGTTAGAGCGTTAAGAACAATAACTGCAGTGATGATTTATAATTCCCAAATATCAGCACTGTAGAATACGACACATGATTCTTGGTCTACATGTTCATTCTATTTAAAGCATTAACTCATCCAATGATCAGAATGTGTCACTGTGCCGTAGAAACAGCAGAAAAGTGCACTATTATTTTACATTTCACATCACTCCAAATATGGAGAGATATCTGTAACTTGCTTGGTGACATTCCCCAAGAAAATTGATTTGACGACTACCATTTTAATACCTCTTTGTGGCGTACACAAAGTTGAGTTTACAAAGACGCTACAAAAACATGCAGCCATTGAATGAGTGAACTCGTGCGAATGTCTAACGTGTAGGCAGGAACTGAGAGAATCTAATAACAGCCTCCATATTTCCTAGCAAGTCGCTGTTCTGATATCTCTGGTGGCTGTCATTTCGATTCTATGAATTTAACGACAACGATTTCATTACCACGACAACGCCCGACCCACGAGCAGGGCACGCCAACCGAACATTTAATTTGCTATTCCGTCGCCGTTGGGACTGCGACGCGTCCTGTAGAGGATGTTTGTAGCGTGATCGTGCGAACCGTTAATGTTGCGAATGTGCCTGCATGAGGCGGGCAAAAGCTGCCCGCACGTAACCTTGATGCTCTTCGTCACGCCACCGTTGTCATGGCTGCTGCGGCTGAAAGAGAAGGAGTTTTGCTCCATAGCCACGGTACGCGGGGGCAAATAACGCGCCGCTACGCTTAGACCAGCAGAATCTATCACGCCATCGCTGCACCAAAAATAGACAACGATGTCGGCATTTGTTATTCTCCATAAAAATGCGAAAAGAATGTAAACAATGGCTGCTGGAATCTGTATACACTAGGGAAAAACCAGACTTGCATATCGCACTGTGAATTGTTAAGCTCCTGCAGAGCCATTGTTGTTGTGTTGGCACAAGGCGGGATGTTGCCGCACAGTGACCGAAATTAAAGGCTATGTATCATAGCGCAACACCACCGACAGTATTCTTTTAAATGATATTCGCACGACATGCTAGCATGTGCAGTTTACGTATCTCCAAAGCAGCATATGTGATTGCATACAGTGTTCATCTTTAGCTTATACTCTGTTCCGCAATGCGTTGAAGCATCTGTTACCATTTCTATTTCGCGCTGACGTCATATCCAAAAGGGAGTTCACAAAAAAACTGGTATTTCAGTTATACAAATATAAGGATTTACGTAGCGAGGTATACATCCATACAGCGTACGTTACTAATCAAAGTACTGCGTGTCTGTCACTGAGCGTCTCAATTAATTTTGTTTTATAACGTGTACAGCAATGGGAGTCATTTGTTGTGTTCTTCGGAACCTGCACTCAAAGTCTTGTCAAGAGGATTACATGTCCTGCGGTTGATGCGCACTCTTTTACTTTGAGGAATGTTAGGTGCAGAACTCGTTAAGTCAGACATCGGCTTTCGGTCGTGTTGGTCTGTGGGCGTTTAAGTCAGTTGTTAATGGCTTCTTATTGAATTTTCTCCAACAGCGTTTCGGGCTTCTGGGGTTGCATAATGCTTCATTTGGGTTGTACTACCTGTCCTTGGTGGCCTGATCGTGAAGATTTAATAATAATAATTAAATAAATATGCATCTTATTTCTTTGCATCCTAAAAGTGAATTGGCATAGGTGGTGATTGTTACAGAACTTTTGTTCGAATCTTGTTTTGGACATGTTTATTCGTCGGTTTCTGTTACCAAAGCGTATCGTGAGGTTGACTGTTGTAAACCATTTAGAGTCTCTAAGATGCATGGATAGTCAGTTGAAAGACTGTGCTCAGTGAATGTACTAGAGTAATTAGGAAGCATACATACGCACCGTCGCACACTATAACGTCATTCGCGGGAGCTTCGTTTGAGATTAATTCCAAACACGCTGCTGAAAATCACAACTCAATATTCAGATTTATTGGGATCCTGTAAATTTATTGCCTGGCTAAGTCTGATATTTTTCTCAGCAGACGAGAGGTGTCATCGAGCGGCTCAATAGAGTCGAGTAAAACTAAACAGGCGAGACTTACTGACTTGCTTGAAAGTTCTGGCAGGTGCGCAGGCTATGCTCTGTTGAATCACGATTTAGGCGTTAACCTCTGACTGGCTACTCTTGAGACTTCCGTGATATGGAGTTTCCAGCCGTCTCAAGTGCAGTTGGATGGCTTTTAACACCTGCAGCGCGGTTCGAAGCGGTGAAACTAACTTTCTTGCCTGAAGTTTCGGGCAAGTCAAACCTAGTGGGCTCGAGTTCGTGACAGCAGTCGATGACACCTATAGTCTACCAACAGCAGTGTAATTTTGGCTAATTTGGATAGGAAACTCATTTGCAAAGAGCTTCAAAACAGAGAAAGTTCCTAAAGAGAGACTTACCGCAGGAAAACAAAAGTAGATAGCTTACACCGCCATTTGTTTGAAATTTTGTGTCAATAGCTGACGCCATCTTGAGTGACTGAAGAAGCGGTGTAACAAAACGTATTGTCAGCGGATGCTGCGATACTCTGTGGGGCTAACTAAAGCAAACGTCTTACGAATGGAAAGAAAACAGGCAGATTGTTTTTTCGAAACGGAGGCTCCTCTCGAACCGGACACAATATTCGTGTCTGCTTCTTAGGAGCTCCAATGCATGCTCGCTGGAGGCAGTGGCACTGAAGTCACTGGAAGCTCGTCAAGTCAGAGCTACATTGTGCATTCGCACTCACAACTTCATATGACGAAGTACAGCTCGCACGTCAATCATGCTGCCGTATCGATACTACCGATTATAAACATGTTCGAAATACGTGTGAGCTGCAAGTCCTCGAATCAAAAAGGACGGGCGTATAGGTACATTCTGTGGCTCTGGCATGGTTTGTTTACAAACTGACGGTCACGTGATCGAGTTAAGTGGAACTGTGTTCGCTTGGTCAATGCTCAAACTGGCCAAATTCAAACATAAAACTGGTTTTCGATTATCCTTTTAGTGGGCCCAAACGATGATGCCCTAGCTTACTGGGATACACATAGTCATACTTGATAAATTATGTCGTTTCGAAGCTGAATATTCTGATAGTTCAAGACTTAGATACGATCTATACGAAATAGGATCATCTTATCCGTTCTGTTTGACTTAGGACTTTTTAAAAAATTTCTAAATTATTCTTCATACATTCACTAATTACATGTCAGATGCAGGGCTTTCTGCAAATTGTATATTTTGTTCTTCATACATTCACGCACTACCAGTCACACTCAGGGTTTTCTGCAATTTTTGTAATATCACCTAATACATTCACTCATTACCTGTCAGATTTACGGCTTTCTGTGAATATTACAAGTTGAATCTCATACATTCCCTCATTATCGGTCTACAGAATTCTTCCCAGCGTCCGTGCGCTTCCACTCCACTCACTCCATCATTGTCTTATTGTCAGTTTTGGACATTTTTTGTTCTATCGCTAAGCGATATTTTGCCGATTTTTTCTAGAATTTGACGATGAAATTTTTCTAACGCAAGAGTTATCAAGTGCTTACGTGAACATGAGACGTCTGAAACGTCTCTCATCGACGTAGCCAGGAAGTTATCCATGGGAGGCCCCAGGGATGACAACAATATTCATGGGGGGAATTGGCCAGAATTGTAGCAAAGCAGCCCCAGCAGCGACCAGCGGCATTGCCTTCTCTCGAACTGAGCTACTAATGCTCAAATCGAGATAGCTTAATAGGAATCCTGGTCGACATTCAACGCAGAAAGGCTGCCACCGTGTGCATGTTTTTTTTTTTTAATCCCAAGATATCAGTAGAGTGTCGTAAATTTCAAAGAATCTCTGAAGTGCACCAATTGCATGGCTTATCCCACTTCTTGATAATCCTGCCATCGAGAGGCGGAGTTTATATTGAGCCTGCCCCGACTGTTCAACGGTAAACCGTAACTTCCATTTTCTCAGTGAAACATAGATAGAAACTGTAGATAGAGGGCAGTAGACACCACTGTATCTAGGTACATGTCATAACAAACTTCAAATTGATCATAATCTATATACCAAAATTAAACGGCCTCGCGCATTATTATTATCATCATCATCAAAAAATAGCATTCGTATGAAAAGATTGGTCATCGCTGGAATTTGTACCGTGAGTAAATGAAAAAACAGTGCCTAAACCGATCATGATTTGAAATTCATAATTTTACACCATGGTGGCTTTGGGAGGTTCTGGTTAAGAAAACACGACTCACGCTCGATATTTTACGCGAGCCAAGGTTCGGTAATGAAATTCAAGTTACACAGCTTGATCGAAATTCTACAGTATATGAAAACAGAGCATTGTACAGATGATGGTATTTACACCAGTGTCACCAGGTAATATGCAATGGCAAACATTTATTTTGACGATAATTCACAAGGACTCAGTCTGCGTAATTCAAGGAAAGATGTGGCCAGCATCATCCCGTAAACCAAGCAGGTCACAAACATTGTTACACAGTTTACATCGGGCACAATTAGTTTCGCGTTACCAGGTTTATTATAAATTTGCGTACCGGCAAAGCACATCTTAGTCTACCCCAACTCTTACTCGCTAACCTTCTTTAGGGGCAATAATACCTTCTTTTCAAGTTTCTTTCACGCTTAAACTAAAGTTTCATTTGATTTCTGCTGCAGTAAACACGTTTTCCAACTTCGCACACTCTCCGCACTCCCCTCACGGTTACGAAAAATTCAAATTGGTTCCGACACCATAAATTCTTTGTAACAATACCAACTTCTACTCATTTATGTCTTTCGATAGTATTAACAGTTTCTGTAATTTTCGGGAAGATCCGTTCTTAACTTTTTGAGATATGCTGCCAACAAACATAAGTCAAACACACACGCGGACCAACCGATCATCACCAAAATTCAGTCATTTATGTCTTTTAGCGTTACTAGTAAGGGTTGTATATTTCATGAACATACATCCACAACTTTTTGAGTTATAGTGCTAACAAGCCTAAAATCAAACACAGCGACAAACACACGAACAGACAGATCATCACAAAAATTTGGCCATTCATTCATGGTTTTATACCTAACAACTCATGTAAGTTTCATGAAAATCCGTCCATAACAAACTAACAAATGAACGAATTTTCACCAAAAGTTAATACAGGAAGTCCTCGTTATAGGCCAGAGATCCGTTTCGGAATCAAGTGGCTTTCAACAAGGAATTGGCACTCAACAAAACCTCACGAAGCGTGTTGCAACCTGACTGCCGGTGTCACATATGTTACCCCCACATCCAGGGCGACTCAAGTTAGGTAACACGGACGACAACCTCAATATGAAGGATATGTCCTATCAGGTGCTAAAATTAAGCCTTCTAGGCATGACTTGTTTGAAATTTCTGACGCTAGCATTGGCTTTGCTTATGTGAATCATGTTGCAAGCGTTAGAAGCAATGCAATCACGTTGAGCCTGCTAAAAACTACCTTTTGTAAATCAAGTTGAATTCCTGGAAGTCTGAAGTGAAGTGTTGCCGATTAAGGACTAGTGCCTGTAACTCAACTGAACAAATCGAATCCAGCGTATCTGTCTGCAGTTCCGGATGAGTTAAGCTTAACTTCAGAGCTCAATCGAACGTACCCTTATATAGAGCTTTGAGCTGGGTAAGAGCACATTTGTTTACAAACATTGCTTTTACTTGCAAGCAGAGTGATCAATTTATATAAGTGTTTATCCCACAGCTGATGTATGTGTGTATGCTCTCTTCCAGACTTTTCACATTTTATAAAAAAACGAAAACAAAACAACCGAATTACAGATCCGCCAGCAATGTTAAAGTGTGTGGTTTCTGCTTATCCAGCTGACCTTGCACAGTATTCTTCCTATATTTTTATGTGAAACGGTGTTATACAGGAGCTCGTAGCAACACGATCTAGATTCTCATTACAATGCATCTCAATGCCTTTATCCGTTTTCTTTGATTACTGACAGAATAAAAGAAAGCAAACAGTTTAATGGAATTCTACAATATTTTTTATTGATTGTCAAGTTATTGAATCGTAAAAAAAGAATCTTTAAATGATAATAAATGTCGTATATCATCACAGCCTGAGTTTAATTTTCGTAAACTTAATAAACTGAGTAAGATAAAGGGTACGCGTGGACGTAGTACGCCTTTTGAAAGTTGGCACTAGTGCTGCAGGAAAAATGATACTTTTCTAACCAAGGTCGCTAAATCAAATACCTGGAACTAAAACTTTTGGGGCTAAATCGAAACCGGTATAAAACCAGTCCAGTTTAAAACGAGGACTTCCTGTATTTGAAAAAAAATTTTACTCCAATTTCGTTGATACTATGATAGCAAAGAAGAAAACCTATTTCAGGGTTAACTTAAGTTTATCGCTCAGATACCATAGAATTATTCTATGGATTGGTAAAATGCTAAAAACATATCAATAACTCGTATGGACCAGTGTAGTGATCTGTTTATATAGTGCCAATGCTGTCGCCTCCTATGCATCCCTAATAACCTACAAAAACTTAGCTGAGCCAGCTCCATACTTGTAACACTGTCTTATGGAGCAACATTGTTGCAGCTTGGGAGTAAATAATCTATAAGATTTACTGCCAGGGATGCTTAACTTTTAACTTTATGGACATGAGACATATTTACTAATGACATCACAGCCTAACTTATTATTTTTCAGTTAAACTCCTAATATCCATTTGATTGGGATTTAGTGAAGTAATGGTTATAGTTGATATAATTTATTGACTCCAAATATTTTGACAATTTCTTTGTCAGGCCCGATAATTTTTTTTTATTTTTACTAGGCTCTATTATTATTTATAATAAATATCAAGGAAAATATAATAGTTATAAATTTTGTGAGTTTATTTGTGAGTTTCTTCTCCTTGTCCACCTTCTTGTGGGAGTCCTGTTGGAAGAGAGGAAAAGTAAATAGAAAATTTTGTCTTGTTTGTTAAAATAGAAATTTAGTTAGATTAATTAAAATAAGGAGAAGAACTGGAGGAAAGTTAAAGGCAGTACTTAACTGGTATTCTGCTTTGCAAACTACTGGGCAGGTAAAGTTACCTTTCTTCTTCGTATTCTTGAAAAACTTTGTCACAATTGCAGCGGTTGCACCACATTCCAGTTGAGCAACTGTGTAGCGATCCGTTCCGTAGTGTCTTGATGTTGGCATGGGCTGTTGCACTGGAGCTGTTGGTGAGGTTGTGGTAGTCTGACACCCAGCACAATTTGCGACAGGCTTAATTCCGTCCACAGCCTTTCGTCCAACTTTCCATTTTCTTTTGGCCTGCTCCTTATTATTTACCTCTTCAGACGAGGTTATGTTTTATTTAATTATTTTTAATTTTGATTAAGTTATTCTCAGCAACTAGGATTATCAAACCAAAAGGACGTGGACAGAGGACGTTTTATGGTTTTATACATTATATCTACTTGTTATTATTCATGCAAGTTACTTCTCTATGTTTATGTATAGTTTTTCGTTAACGTCATTTCTCTAACCTAGGTTTAAGCATAAAATATTTCTCAGTATGGAATACGACTACGAGGAAGTTTGCAAACACGAAATTGCTAAAGGTAACAAGGCAGAATTGTGGTTAATAATTGATATTTTTTGTTAGAATCAAGGTGAGTTGACCTAGATGTGACCCGTACTAATATTATGCCTAGCTTATGTATGTCTACACTTTAAAAAACAATTACAACTTGATCAAGTTATTATCCGAGAATTATCCAAGTTATTATCAAGGAGTTATCCAAGTTATTGTCAAGGAATTACCTGAGAAGGCAGATTTTACAACCCAAGTTTTGGATTGGATGAGCATGTTTAGCTCTACGCTCTAGCGCCGGGTCGCATCCCACAACATAAAGTTCAGAATACTTTGCGAATGATAAGTGCTATTCTAAGTATCCGATTAATTTTATATTATCTTCAGGAAGAATTATTTAAGAAGGCGGACTTCAATCTCTACAGCCTATATTTATCTCGTTAATATATTATTCAATTTATAGCTACAGTTGTAGGAACTTCTACAGTGTTTATCGGCAATTGTTTTCGTTAATAGCATAAATTTCACAGTGGTAATGCTCTGAGTTCACAGCTTGCTTCACTTATCTCTGCAAAAGATATTTTTTTTAGTTCATGTTTATTTTGTGTTTTAATTACCTTTTTATTTCTGCAACCACTAGATTTACAGGTGCATAAAGTAATACTTACTTCATTTAACCTGAAGATAGGCTAGGTTATGTGATTAGTTATTTAATGTAGGCACTCACACTATACCATTAAGACATTTCACTCGCTCAGTCTAGTTTATTTACATATGAATGCAATATTTCCGGTCCACTCTTCCGGAAATATTAGGTATTAATTACCAGTTGTAACACTGCTTATTTATCACACTTTTATAAGTTATTTTATATTGGTCAGATTTTTATTAATTTCCGTTAACAGCAATCGTTCGCCATTTTGAGGGATCTTCCAAGCTGGAATATGTTAGAAGAAGATACATATTTCTAGAAGTAATAATTCTCCGATATTTTCTGTGATATATAACTAACCTATTGCACTGTGAATAAGGGTTTGAGCAATCTTCTGTCTAACTACATATATGTATACATATAGCGATAATATATACCTATTTTATAAGGAAGAAGAACAGGCACAAATTAATTCACACCTTACGTCGGG
>LQNS02278145.1:1570857-1585537 GCA_001587735.2 Parhyale hawaiensis
GATCTCAAAGAATAATGCCTGCCCTCACAGAATAATACATGCCTTCACAGAATAATGCCTGTCCTCACAGAAAAACCCCTGATCTCAAAGAATAATACCTGCCTTCACAGAATAATGCCTGCCCTCACAGAATAACGCTTGCTCTCAAAGCATAATGCCTGCCCTCACAGAATAACGCCTGCTCTCAAAGCATAATGCCTGCCCTCACAGAATAACCCCTGATCTCAAAGCATAATGCCTGCCCTCACAGAATAACCCCTGATCTCAAAGAATAATGCCTGCCCTCACAGAATAACGCCTGCTCTCAAAGCATAATGCCTGCCCTCACAGGATAACGCCTGCTCTCAAAGCATAATGCCTGCCCTCACAGAATAACCCCTGATCTCAAAGAATAATGCCTGCCCTCACAGAATAACCCCTGATCTCAAAGAATAATGCCTGCCCTCACAGAATAACCCTTGATCTCAAAGAATAATGCCTGCCCTCACAGAATAACGCCTGCCCTCACAGAATAACGCCTGCCCTCACAGAATAACGCCTACCCTCACAGAATAACGTCTGCCCTCACAGAATAACGCCTGCCCTCACAGAATAACGCCTACCCTCACAGAATAATGCCTGCCCTCACAGAATAACGCCTACCCTCACAGAATAATGCCTGCCCTCACAGAATAACGCCTGCCTTCACATAATGCCTGCTTTTCCTAGCAGAATATGCCCCTCCTCCACAATGATGTCAATAACTCAAGATTAATGCCTGTCCTCGCTGAATTATGCCTGCCCACAGTGAATAAGTATATGCACTAAATATATATTACAGTTATACTCAGAATAATGACTACTGTACTGGTAGAATAATGACTGTCATTGTAGAACAATACTTGTCCTCTTATTGCATTGCCTAACATCTTTGAATAATGTCTGACCTCGTAGAGCATGGGCTTCTTGGTGCAGATTAGCGGATATTCATCGAGAATAATGACTGTTTCTCAGAATAACGCCGGCCTCATGGAATGACGCCTTTCCTCGCAGAATAAAAAAAATACCTATTCTTATAAACTAATCCTTCTCTGCGCAGGATAAATCCTAGTACATCAGAATAATACCTGCTTCCACAGAATACTACTTGATTTCTCAGATCAATGGCTGTCTTCACAGAATAGCACAGGCCTGTCTTCCCAGAATGGTGCCTGTCTCCACAACATAATGCCTACCCTCACAGAAAGTGCCTATCTATACAGAAATGCTGTCGGTCCTTCCAGAATATTGGCTGTCTCAGAACTTCGCATGCCCTTTAATAACAATTACCGTCTCCCGCCGTACAGCAAAATCTCAGGAGTAGACCACGGCCTGTCGGGAGGCGGGCAGCAGCTGCGGTTCTACGCGGTGGGCAGCGACCTGGGAGTGGTGAGCAGAGGCGCCTTTGTGTCCAACGGCTCTGCTCAGGACGATATCCTTGTGTCAATCTCGCACTCCAATATTACACGGCTTTCGCTGGTGAGTCACCCACCCAAACTTTGGTGGGTCTGCGACATGCGCTCCAGCATCACTTAGCTCACTTTGTGAGTGTACGACATAAGCTAGAGCATCGTTTTTGTTCGCTTTGACGAGTCTACGATACGAACTCCATAATCAATTAGTTCACTATGGTAAGTCTACGACATGTATTCTAAAGACTCAATTCACTTTGGTAAGGCTACGATATGCACTCCAAAATTAATTAGTTCAATTTGGTAAGTCTACGACAAGCACTCCAAAATCGTTTACTTTATTTTAGCAAGTCTGCGAAACACACACCCTAACACAGATCATTCAGTGAATTTGGCAAGTTTACGACATACTCTCTAGCATAGCAACGCCCTCTCTGGCAACTCTACGACAAACACGCCTGTCCCGCTCAGAATACCTTAGCAGTTGAGCAGCATGCACACCAACGCTGCTGCGCCCAATCTCTAGTGAGTCTGCTCAATAAGATTTCTTGAAAATTGCAATGTTTTGTCGACTCTGGTGTTATCATCCAGGCCGCTGATGCCAAGCATTATCTGAACGTTATGTAGGGGTGTATAGTTCAGGTCTGTCAATAGTTTGGTCGACTGTACTTGTGTCGCATGCAAATTATCACACATAACGTTGGAAGGCGCTCGAAAATGTGGAGTTATGAAGAACTTCCAAGTTCCGTCAATTGTCCAGAAATGTCCCCATATTCAGTTTCTTACGACCTTGTGTTGTTAAATTGCCGGCTATCTACATCAAAATTGGCATATAGGATGGATAATGCGTTAATGCAAAAAAAAAAATTTCGATAGCATTGGTATATATGAGTTCATCTCTGTTAAGCAGAGACAAGAGAAATCTGATATGCTCCAAGTAGATACTTAAATCTGTTGATTAAATTCCGTAGATTTTTAAGGTCCTTCGTAAAAATTCAAAAACTTTTAATAGGAGCTGATATTTTTTTTAGTAGAATTATAGCCTCTTTTGATATCCTCATACATTTTCAGCAACTTTATACAAGGGCGTACTTGCTTACAGTTAAGTGATATTATATGAAGCCTCCTTTAGAACGTCTTTCATTGTTAAATTGAGTAGAGAGCCGGCTATTGCTTATAGCTAATTTCTTGCAAAGAAGGATTCAAGTCTTTCTGTCGATTTACCGCTTTACAATACACAGGCTGTTGTTTTTAGCAGCTATACTACTGTCATAAACAACTTCGAAGTGGAGAAAAATAAAAAAATGAAGGTAGTGAAACGTATAGAGCAAACACCTTTGTATAGAGTGCGCTCGTGTTTGCTCAGAATACTTTCCTCACCGTAAGTTTAAGACCAGGCAGAACGCAACTGTTCACAGGTATAGACTTTAAAACTTTCTTAACTATTGTTTATTCATTGGTAAAGATAAAGGATAAGGAAGACAAACGATTCTTGTCTAATCTATCACCAAAATGAAATCATCTGACCGCCAGACATTACTAGCAGTTCCTGTAACTTTCGTGAAGATCCGCCAATAGCATTTTGCATTATCTTGCTACCTAACAGAAAACGCGATCCAAAGCATAACGTTCTCGGCGGAGATAATAATAATAACTTAACAATATTCCATGGCTCTATGCAGAATAAGTTATGTTTTCAGCTATGAAGAAGCTTCGAGTTTGTTTACAATTCTATTTCAATCTTAGAAGAATTTCTAACGTCGCAATGAACTAGCTTTCGGATACTCTATATGTATAGTTTCCAAAATAACAGGAAAAATATGAATATTTTGTTTAAATATTTTGTTTAATATTTTGTTTAAAGTTCACTCAGCTTAGCACATTACCACACAAAAAGAGAGAAAATGGTGGTACAATGTATTATAGTAAAGTAAATACAACAATTTATTTTGCCTGTTATTCTAAAATATATAATCTTCGCAAACAAATTACCGTGAGGGCACTGCACACTTTTGCGCAACTTTCTAATTGTTTTTGCGGAGAAATTCCAGCAGACAAGAAGTTATGGCAAGAAAATAGTAGAAAGCTAATTTATATAATTTTATACCTAGAGTGTTAGAGTGTTTTGAGGGCTGAACTTGTTGCCTCTGGTCTAAAGTTCACTTCCTAGCCAGGGAAGAGACTTTAGGTGCTCAGTAGTGCAGCGTCAAGGTTTCTGACATGCATGGCCCACTGTAATAGCTGACCTAACCAGCAACGGGGGGCGGTCGAGGATGACAGTTGTCATATGAGTCTTCCGTCAGCGCCGCCGTAGCTCCAACTATTCCTGTTCGCCGGCTCTGGGCTTCGTATTGATTCGCAACACTAACAAGTGCATGTTGGTTCCTAGTTACGGTGTTATGTTGACCCTCTACCGGACATGTGGTTCTGTCTATTATACTCTCCCTACGCGGTATATATGTTTACCATACGCATAGACCACACGGTCCACACCCTACATTGACGAGACACTGAAATCGGGCCTCTCGCAATTGGGCCTGAAAGCCGAATTAAATAACTGTTAATGAAATGAACTCTAATAATCACAGAGACCTCAAACAACGATTAATTTCTTCGTCATAAAGTGATGCAGAGCAGGGAATCTAAATTCACAATCATATATCTTCAGTAGGTTATATTTATCATACCTTCGGACACCAAGAATAATTGAAAATTCATCATAATTTCTAGGCATATTAAAATTTTCTAGAAAAATTGGCACATAGATATTACATGCAATGTACTTTAACATCACATACAATTGAGTATTTTTCCAATTGATGTATGTGGTGCTTTCGGTAGAGCTCATCCTTATAGCCGCAAGGAAAGGAAGGTTAAGAAATCCCAGTAGGTAATACTAAAAAACCTAACTAAAACCACAGTAATACTACAGAATAAAGCCATATTAACAGCTATGAACTAAAAACGCATAATTAACCGTGAGATAAAGATACCAGGAAGGAAGTAAGAACATAAAAACAACATTGTAGTGCTGATACATCCCTTCATCTTTGGAACCACTTACAGTTGCACTATGTCATTTCACATTACTATCTAAGAATATTACGCCACTTTCTGGTCGTCTACGTTACATCACTTCATGGTTGCCTATGTTACATCACTTAATGGTTGCAGAAATTTAAGCATTTTCATAGTTACATAAGTTGAATCATTCCAAGGCTGCCTAAGTTGAATGGCATCATGGTTGTTCCCTACACTACATCACGTCATGGTTGTCTGCGTTATATCACTTCAAGTTGTATATGTTCCTGGTATCTACATATCATGGTTGCCTACATTTCATGATTTAATGGATTACCATGTTTAATCACTTCATGGTTGCCTACATTGCGTAATTTAGTGGACGACTATTTTACACCGCTCCATGGTTGCCTACATTACATGATTTAATAGATGACAATGATACATCACTTCACAGCTGCCAAAGTCAGATCACTTCACAGCTGTCAATGTTAGATTACTTCACAACTGCCAATGTTAGATCACTTTACGACGGCCAATGCTTCATCACTGCACAGTTACCAATGCTAAATCACTCTAAGCCTGCCAATGCAACATTATTTAGCTGTTGAAGACGTTAGATCATTTCACGGCTACCAATGCTGTATCACTTTACTGCTGTCAATGCTGTATACTACACCACTTCATGACGGCCAGTGCTTCTTGATTCTGATAACTCCACGGCCGCCAATGCTATATCACTTGACTGCAGCCATTGGTATATTACTCCACTGCTTCCTATGCTAGATCACTTTATGGCAGCCAGCTCTTCATCACTTCACTGCTGCCAGGGCTCTATCACTTCATGTCTGCAAGCTGCTCCGACTCACCCTTCAGCTCTGCTGTCTGTTCTGATCATCTTGCTTGGCCCGTATACCAAAAAAATTTCATTTAACATTTTCATCAGCTGTTTACGTGGCATCGAGCATACCACACACAAATTTGAGAAGCTTCTGTTTTACAAAACGAGACTGTTTCTTTCATTAGTTTTACTCTACTGCATATATCAAAGGATGTCATAAACAGATGCTCTACGGAATTACACTTCAAGCCTTAATATCTTCGTGAATTTGTTCCGTATAGAAGCTTTCGAAGGATGCACAGGTTAGCCAGTCATTACTGAGTGCAAATAAATTAAGTCAATTAGCTGAACAAAGTATGAAAATGTATTAGAAGAAAAACATGTAAAAATGCGTCAGCGGCACCATGTAGCAGGCACAATTGTGGGACCGAAGTCTGCCTTAGGGGCCAGTGTCCAGTCAATGTATGGTGTGGTCTATGCCACAAGGTATATCGTTCATGGACGCTTTGGTACAAGTGCTTAATCTAGCTATAAATAATTAATTTAGACCAAAATTAAAGAGTAAAAATAATGACTTTCAGCAGAATCTTTTAAAATACATATAATAACAAAAGAAGAAATGATAAGTATATTTTCATTCAAATATGCCTACTTTTTTGTCAACACATAGCTTCAATCTATCTGGCCATTCATCAATTGCTTTACGGGCAACAGTACTTGCAAATTTGGCCTCTGCAGCGACAAAGAAGCGCTAAAGTGAGTCGAGATTTCAGTGTGGTTTAAAGCAAACCATGTTGTCCAATATTGGCCACAGTTTGTAATCCAAAGGGTTCAAGTCAGGACTCCCAAACGACCAATTATCAGCATCCATGAAGTCAGGAGCACGCTGGGAGAGCCACATGTAGCTGAGCAAAATTTGCTGTGAGTGCTAGAGCCGAATCCTGCTGAAAGCTGAAAGTTTCATTCTTTCCCACTGAACAAAATATTGATCAAGTAAATAATCTTATCTTCAAGAACGTCATCAATGCACACATGATCTGTGGTTTTAACCCTATTTTGCAAATATAAAGCTCTATGACCCCATGATGAGACACACCCCAATACATCATCACTTTCGCAGGATGGTGGCCTCTTTGAACACTGTGAATGACTTCAGAAGCTTCTTAGGCATTATGAGCACATCATTTTGACCGTTGAAGCTCTCAGCTACAGTGAAAATTTTCTCAATCATGAAAAGGGTATTACTTTGAGCTCCACATGTGTACCTTATCAACAACTTTTTTGATCATTTCATTGCGATTCTTCTTAAGGCCAAGGTTGACAGAAGGCCAGTGTTCGATAAGCTAGCATGTTTAGGTTATCTCTGATTGACCTAAGCATTGATCTTGGCGATATTTCCAGCTCCCTAGCCAGAATTTTCTGCTTCAGCGGATTCCTTCTGAAAGTGACTAAAACTGCTTTACATTCTTGGGAGTCCTGAGAGTGCGAAGACGAACTGACCGAGGCATGCCATCGATGGTTTTATGTCCCTTAAACCTTTTTATAGTTCGGTGCACAAACATTTTGACGATATCAAGCGGCTCAAGCTATTTGAAGATGGTACTCATGTCAAGTCCTGCCTTGTGAAGACCAACAACAGTAACTCCACTGTCAGAATTTATGTTTAAACTAAGTAAATTATATACCACTGCAAAAATTTCACTATGCCTTTAATCACAAACTTCGTTGTAACTGTAGTGATAGCACGGTGAAATTCTCGTCTTTCATCTACAGAAAAGGATTAGAGGTATTAAATATGAGGTCGACAAATCATAAAATAAAATTTGACGTTTCGGGATAAGTCTTCTTCCATTCTTAAAAACTAAAAATATCAAGTGTGAAGTCTACAATAGAAGAAACAAATTTATTTCAATTACGGAATAATTTAATTTCTCAACTTTAATGGGAACAGAGATGTTAACGGTGTGAGGTGTGAAAAGTGTATGACCGGATAGATTCGGAGAGGCCTAACATGAATGCTTGTACAGTCGGACAATTCGGAAGAAGCAGCCGGGTACAGTCAATGAGCGGAGGGATCAGAGATAGTACAGTTACAGTAGAAAAAATCAGTTATAGATCGTGTTGAGCGGTACAGCTGTAGTTATTGTATTGAGGCTGGGTTTTGTTTTATGGATGTAGAGAGATTGTAAAGTCGTCAATTCCATTGAGTTTGAAAAGTTGATAATGGAGAAGTTTTTCCTACTAATGGGATGATTGTTTCATTCTGCATGAAGACGGGGAGTTGAATGGGTAGGTTTGGCAAGTGGTAAACCTGTTCTGCTAGATATACCTAAATGTTGATCAACGCCGACTTTATAGTACTGTCTAGTGCTGCCAACGTAAGAAGCATTGCAGCCTTTGCACTGAAATTTATCAACAACACTGTACAGACGAGGTGTAGGAGGTTTGTTTTTAATTTAAAATATGATATACATATGTGTGGATAATCTTCTGAGAGGAAATTTCTTTTAGAGAGTTGACTGTAGTGACGGTAGCTTTGCTGTAGTATGGAAGTAAGTGAAAAAAAATCTAACCTTCGAATAGTAGGTTTAGCAATACCGGGATCAAATAGTTTGACCAGAAACAGTTTGCAATAATGATCAAAATAACTTGCGCAATTCTTATTAAATTAAAGACTGCATCAAAAACCTTCAATTGCCACCCAAAGTATACATACTTATCCAGTTTCGACATTACGACTCTATTGACAAATATACCCCCTGGACGAAACAGTAGACATTATATGCGGCAAAATTTGTGATAACACTGATTCATTTCACAACTTAGACCAACCCACTTTCAGAACTCTTCTCAATCTAGCTATCAATAATTTTTTTTTTATTTTCAACAATGGTTATACAAACAAATCGATGGAGTCTCCATGGTCTCTCCGCTCGGTCCCTCTCCAGCAAACATTTTTTATATCATCACGAAGCAATGTGGCTTAATGACTGCCCGAGTAATTTCAAACCAGTTTACTATAAACGCTATGTAGATGACA
Source organism: Parhyale hawaiensis (assembly GCA_001587735.2). Lineage (NCBI taxonomy): Eukaryota > Metazoa > Arthropoda > Malacostraca > Amphipoda > Hyalidae > Parhyale > Parhyale hawaiensis. The sequence continues at coordinate 1,579,190 of LQNS02278145.1, forward strand.
CTTTCCTTATCTTCAGACCAATTTTTAGAATATTTAATTAATAAATATCCCAACATACAGTTCACAGCTGAGAACCAATCAAATGGCATTATAGCATTTTTAGACACTCTAGTTACAAATCAGGACTCAACACTGACCACTTGAGTTTACAAGAAGCCAAGTTTTTCAGGCCTCAGAACTAGCTTTTTCAGTCACTGCTATGATCAATTCAAAACAGATGCAATCAACACTCTGCTATTCAGAGCATATCATTTGTCTTTCTTCTATGTACCTAGCATTTTCGGATCATCTGTACAATCATCACCCCAGCAGCGTTTGGGGTAACGATTGCACAGGTAGGAAAGACTTGGGTGACAGTTGTACAGGTAAGAAGACTGGGGTAAAAGTTGTACAGAGGGTGTAAAATAATTACTGATTAACCTCACCTAGTTGTACCCAACTTCACAAAGCCTTAAGTAACCTAGCCTAAAGTAAGCTATCTGGACCTAAACTAATGCAGCCTTACTTAACCTAAGTTAGCCTTACCTAACTTAAGCAAGCTTTACGTAACCTAAGCTGGCGACACCTAACCTTGCCTTACCTAACCTAACCCAGCCTCACGTAAAATAGCCTTACCTCAACGAGCCTTACGTAACCTAATCCTACCTAACCTAACCCAGCCGTAACTACCCTAGCCTAACGTAACCTGGTGTTTCGTCCGTATATAATACAGTTTTTAGTGCTGACTACAAATATATCATTTATTTTACACAGAAATGGAAGGTAGTTGCAAAATAAACATATATAGTTAGGAACGGGTTGATTTAAAGAATATGATAACAACAGAGCATGATTAGCTTATTGGAACTGGGAAATGTCAAATGATTTTTTTTTACAAATTCACATACTGAAGCATTAGGTTAGATCAAGGTAAAATAATTTCTCTGCAAAATAAATGCTATATAAGCGTATAAGCGCGTATACGCGTATAAGCGTATAAGCGTAATTTTCGTATCTAACCTTTGCATGCTACGAAACCAAAAAGATCCACCTAACCTAACTTAACGTCTTAACCTAACTTCTTTTTAACCTAGCTTCTAATATAGTCGGGTAACAATTGTACAGGTGGGATTTTTAGTGGTGACAATTGTACAGGTGGGATATTTTTGGGTGAAAATTGTACAGGTGAGATTTTGGGGTGATAATTGTACTGGAGATCCACATTTTCACAGGTAAAAAAATAGACTTTCTTCGGATATTCTTCAAGAATAAAATTTATTCACATCACCTTTTAGAATATTAATGTAAAATATTTCTGGACAAACTATTTGAACCCGGTGTTACTAAGCTTACTGATCGCAAATTATATCTTTTCCACTCACTTCCATACTACAGTAAAGCCACCGTCACTACAGTCAACTCTTTAAGAACTTTCCTCTCAGAAGCTTACCCACTTATAAATTTTAGGCTTTTACAAAAACACGTTTACCTTAGGATCATATTTTAAACTCAAATGCAAGCAGTCCACACCTCTTCTCTCCACTCGTGTCTATAAATTCCGTTGCAGAAGCTGCAATGTTTCGTATGTTGGCAGCACTGGACAACATTACAAAGCCCGCGTTGATTAACATTTAGGTATATCTACTAAAACAGGTTTACCATTTGCGAAGCCTACCTATTCAGCTCCCTGCCTTCATGCAGAACAAAGCAATCATCCCATTATCAGGAAAGACTGATCCATCGTCGATTTTTCAAATCCAATAGAACTGACAGCTTCACAATCTCTCTACATCCATAAAACAAAACCCAGCCTCAATACAATGACGACAGCTGCACCGCTTAACACGGTCTATAACTGATTTTTCTCCTCCAAGTGTTCTAGCTCTGATCCCTCCGCTCATTGACTGTATCCGGCTGCTCTTCCTAATTGCCCGACTGTACAAACATTCACGTGAGCCTCTCCGAACCTGCTCTGGTCTTTCCCGTTTTACACATCACACCGTTAACATTTCGATCTCCATTAGGGCTACGATATTAAATTGTCCCTTTTTTAAATAAATTTGTTCCTTTTTAATAGACTTCGCAATCAATATTTTTAGTTCCTGAAGATGGGAGAAGACGTCCCGAAACGTCAAATTTTATTATGTGATTAGCCGACCTTGTATTTAATATTTGAAATAAAAGTAATGGAACATAATGTAAGAACACCAACATTTTTTCCCTGAGGTGATACGAAAATGAAACAAAATGGAATTCTGCCGAACTGATGCAGCAAGCGAAACCTGGCAAACATCTGTAGGGAAAGATATCCATTTGAGCAACCGTAGGGAATGTGTTAACTTGCCAGTCTCTTATTGTGTTACGGTTTCCTTCCCTACAACATTAGGGCTCGGTGCAGCTACCCACTACAGGGCACCTGAACATCAGCAACAGCAGGATAGGAACTTTGGGGTTGGAAGCCATAGCAGGTGCAGGAGACGTGACGCTGGAGGCATCTGCAGTGGGGGTGTTCGGTAGGGGCGCTGTCAACATGCTGCATCTGAGCGCCTTCGAGATGCGCAACTGCACCGTAGCCACGGTTGAGGAGCAAGGTGTTATCAGCCGCAGGTAGATAGCAAATAATAACAGTGACTAATAATAATTATGATGATGACAATATTATAATCGCAAGAATTACAATAATGATATAATTATAATAAAATGCACGAATACTCGTAACTTCGACGTATTTATTATGGTAACTAGCCGGCCCCATGAAAATTCCACAGTTACTTATTGCTTTTCGTTTCTAAAATTCATTAGACTTCAGCTGCGCTATTATTAGATATCTTACTTTTTAGCTAACGGCACCTCGTCTGACTTAACTCATCCCATCTAAGCTACAGCACCTCACCCAATTCTGACGCATTCAGTCTATTCTCACCCAATTCTGACACATTCAGTCTATTCAGACTACTCTAACCTAACGCACCTACAGTAGCTTAACACACCACTTCATCTATCCAAACACACCGCAAATCAACAGTGGAGAGCGAACACAGATGAGCTCAGGTTCACAGTTATGAAGGTGTGAGAACTCCACTATATGAGAAAGTTGCTTTGGTGCTTCAAAACTTTATGGGGTGGAAATACTACAGTTTTCAGCTTATTGCTTGCATAATGATGTCAATCTCATGTTGTATGGTTGGTGAAAATGACAATTTCAATTTTCTATCATGCCAACCTTTCATTTCTCTGTAATATTCTAAAAGTAAGTTAACTTCACCAACAGTAAGTTCTTGACTAATATTGTACATCTTTGCACTGTAGTTTCACGTGTTATCACGCAAATGTGGAGACAGTAGCGGATTCTTATTAGCATCTTAACGAATAGATTAGAGAAACAGCATGAAAACATTTAATGGCAGCAAGTAAGTGCTTCGTGATTGGCGTTCGTGCTAGGCATTTAGTTCATTACGTTCTCGTTTCTAAAACGTTCGCTCTCTATAATTCTTGCGTTGCACTTCATCATTTTCTATCCTCCTTTCCAAGTCTCTGTTTTTTATGGTTTGCAGATAATTTGCTTTCATGATCTTCTAGATTTTCATTTTTATATCTGTGTACTGGATACTGTACTTTGTAATACCATTACCGTATTGCGGGACAAGTGAATATACACAATTGCTAATTATCGTTCCGTTTTGCTTATATTGGATAGTTAGCACTAGACGAACTAACAGACCCATTCGCAGAGCAACAGGGACTAACGCTCCTGCCTTCTATGCGCCATTGCCATTGTCATATCACTTAGATATCTGATGAAGAAAAAGAAGGAGAAAAGACTTATTAGCCAAGCTTAGGACGTGATCGTGCAATCACAATTAGTTGCAGTAAACTATCGAGGGGCTAGAGTGGTGGGTTAAGTTACTTGAGCATGAGTTATAATGGATTAGGGTGGACTCTGAATCTTTGCCCGTTAAGACCTTGTGATTCCTGAAAGAGCAGTTCGTAGCTGTGAATGGAGTTCTTCCCAATGTCGGTAAAGATTTTATATATATATATTTATATATAAGGCATTAACTCTTAGCACCGACAACTTTTCAGGGGAGTTTATTCCGTATGTGCACTGTGGAGTGCGGGAAGAAAGAAGAGCTCTTCCATCTTAATATTTGAGTTTTTGGCCGTTGTTTCGAAGGGGATCATCAACGACTCCGGTTTTAGGCACGTCGGTATAGCCATTCAGGTACTTGACTGACATTAGTTCCCCGTGAGTCGTCCTTACTCTAGAGAGATGAGTTTTACATCCTATAGGCGATGCTCAAATGGTAAGTTTCGCAGCGGAGGCGTGAATTTTGTTGCTCTGCGTTGATTTGTTCTATTTCATCTTCATCACTTCCCCTCAGTGGTAACCAAAATTGAACAGCGTTCTTGTGCTTAGTGCAAAGGATAGATTATGTCCTTAGATTGTATTCAATAGTCCTTGTCATGGATCCCACGTCTTTGCATGTCATTTTAACGCTCATGTCTACTTGCGAACTCTGTTTTAGTTTGCTTGTGATATTCTTCCCAGATCGCGCTGTTGGACAACGGCTGCTAACTCTATCCCGTCCATTTCCAATTGGGTGAAGTCATTCTTTGGTCCAATGTGCAGTACCGAACGTTTGTCAACATTCAATCTCATTTGCCACATTGTGGCCCATTCCATGAGGCAGTCAAGGTTGTTTTGAGCTAAATTCTATATCTGGCCAGCACGTCCCTATGACATAGTATAATCAGCAAATTTTATGATTTTACAGCCGTTGTTAAGATCAAGATCATTGATGTAAATTGTGAACGTGAATGGAGTCAAGCACACTATGTACCTTGAAGAACCCCAGACAATAGATAAAAAATAATATCTAGCATGAACTTACTGACCTAATGACAAAACCTATACACACAGACGGGCCCCACCTGCTGGTACCAACGACGATGAGGGTGCAGCTGACTATGCCTATGACTTAGACGACCTGCACCAAGATGGCGAACTTCCCAGCGACGGAGAAGACTCGAGGTGTCACATGAAATTCATTGGCAACCACTTCATTGGTGTCGCCAGCACGGCATTCGCAGAACTGTGTCGCTCAGCACAAGTTACGTGGGATTCCAATGAGATTGTTGATGTAATCGGAGGACCGCTAGTGCTTGAGGTAAATCAAAAACTTTTTAGGAAAACGAACAGTAATTTTTCTCGTATACCATAGGTGTATTTCATCTTTCTGTATAGTTATGTCAAATGATGAACCAGCTACTTGGATTAGCTCAGGTATCTAGAAATTCACTCATACAGTATATAGTCAAATTGAGTATCTATAGCTAGGCGATAATTCATAATGCGATATCATTTCATGCTTTTGGTGCGCCCACAGAGGCATCATAATTCAATGCGATGGCATGTTTTGAAGCAGCAAATACTGTATTGCTACCGCTTCTCCTGGTGCCAGACACCATCCTGTGTATCATATTGTAGTTAACAAATATGCACTAAATTTCGTCTCTTTCTGAAGCTCAACGGCATGACCAGGAACCATTATCGAAGCTTTCACACAATTTATATGTTTTTTTTTTAAGTTAGTAAAGGCATGGGTGCATTATCGTAACCAATAAAAAATTTTTTTTACCGCATAAAGCTGTTCTTAAATGGTAATTCGAGTGGACACAGCGTTAAGCGTCAGCCTCAAAACTTCCTTGTAGAAGTGGTTCCCTTCGTTGCGTACCCAGCGATCCTCCGGCCATAAGCTACAGAGGGTAAGACAAGCCCCTATTCTGAGCAGAGAGATTTACACTATACGTCCTGAGAAAACAAAGGAAAGACACATTATACCTTACCTTTAATATACCTTTAATGATACTTCGGACGAGGTCCAGGCGACGTTACGCTCGCCGCCCATCTTGTGCAGAGGTGATGCTGCAGTCCGTGACCAGCGGGGTGGCTAACAGCGAGTTATCCCCACAGTTTACGTAGCCGCTTACAGCAGGTTTATCAGGCACTTTCAGTAAGAATGCGTCCAGTAAGTGTTTAAATTTCGCAGTGTCTGTACCGGTGACATTTCGAATGTGACGAGGCATTTTGTTGGATAATCTCGCACCTCAGACTACGAAACTATTAGAATACTTTGTGGCTATCGCATCACCACCAGTTTTGATCGGAATGCGCACCTAACAAGTGCGACCAATACGGTTTGAATGTCTGGCCTGGATTCCCCCATTGACATTGACAGTAATTAATTCTAGAATTTTCCAAACATATATGATCGTAAAGCGCTCGAATCTCCTTTGAATTGAGTACATTTGAAGTTGAGCCAGTCTTTCGTGATAGTTTAAATCTTTCATACCTCGGATTTTGGCAGT
>LQNS02278145.1:1618448-1633895 GCA_001587735.2 Parhyale hawaiensis
ATGATCAGTTCTCGAAGAACTGTCCTTTTTTATAAGATACTGATACGTTTCCAGGCTCCCATTTACATATTAAGGCTGGATTCCTTTACTTCTAGCAATAATTTCTTTCTTTTTGCATACTCCCTCTACACGTAAAGTTTGAATGAGCTCTTTTTTCTCAACTTATTTAGAGAAAACATTTCGTTGACTAATTCTCGAACAAGTATAATTTCTACATGATGTTTGTTCAGGCTGCCCTTTCCGTAATTCCGTTCCTTTCAATCGTCAGTTGCTTTTTTTGTATATTTTTTTTTTGTTGCATGCATAATTTCAGGAATCGTAATCCTGCCGAAACTTCTAAGGCAGGAATGTCCCACTGGGGTTGCGAGACAGCTATTAACGGAGTGAGAAATCTTGAATAATTCCCATTGTATTAAGAAAGTAACTGAGATCAATATGTTTCATAAATGTAGTATGAGTTTATTTCTTTATCATCATATGAATTACCAATTTTGTAGGGGATGCAAGAATAGGGTGAAAGTTTTTCAGGGGTGCCAGGCTTGGGAGACACTGGTTGGGAGACACGTACTGGTATAGAAGCAGAAGTGTTACGTTACATATGAGCAATTCTGAGGACCTTATCGAAGACTTAATAGGTATAAAAAGCAGCAGGAACATTTCAAATGTGAGTGAAAGTGTACAAAACAGGCATTTTTTATTCTTACAATGAGATTTGTTTTATATTGATGTTTAAAATTATCTGTGGGTGATTATGTTTATATTTTCAAATGGGACACCAAAGTCTTAAGTGCTTTGGGCCTCTAAATCCGGTCCTTTGAGTTATGATAATATTAATGATATTTTTGGGGCCAATGCGACACGATTCGCTAACTCTGGATATGGTCCAATTTTAGTTATAAAAATTGTAATATGAGCTTGAGTAGCACCGCTAATACTTTGCTGGGAACACTGTGAGTGATTGTTGCTAGTCACTTACTGTAAGCCTTATCTACAGACGGGAAAACTAAATATCTACACATGATAATTTGCATAAAGTGCAGAAACGATTGGCAAAATATGAACCATTTATTCATTACTAGATTATAATTCTAGTTGATGTACACAGACTTAAAAAATTTAAATCTATTACGTAGAATAAAAGGCTGAGTCAAATCGCTTATCCATCTATTGCTCAATGACAATGTTCACAAGAGCTTATGTCTGCCTCTAGCCATGAGCACGAAACTGCTATTAGTATAAGGTCCTAGTCTAACGCAGCAAACACGATCTTACGACTTACAGGAGATCCAAACCAACCATGTGCAACTGAAAGAATTGATTAAACTAAAGTGTAATATTCTGTCGTAGGTGCTATATGGGAAACAAATTACCGAGTTTTTGTAGACACAGTGCCATTTTATCAGTAGCCTGGTTATTACTTGCTGCTCTTAAAAAGAATGGTCACATTAACAAGGTTTGCATACAAGATATGTGTTTCTGTATTTTTGTTATTATTATTATTGTTATTATTATTATTATTATTAGTAGTAGTAGTAGTAATAATTGATTATAATAAACAATATGCTCACACCAACTCAATGGAATTTACTAGAGTAAATATGAAACGTAGACTCACACTGCCTACGTGATCACAACTCCCTAGCAACTGCATCAATCAGTATGACACACCTGTAGCTCTTTTACAGACTATATAAGTATAGAAATGAATTTTGTTAAAAAAATGACATGATTACTATATTGACGTATATAATACACCTTTAAGAACGCGTATCTTCTAGTTAGTAGTGAGTGGATAACATTACTATCATAATTATCATACTGCCCAATAGTTGTATAACATCCTCATGTATTAATGAAATTCATTCTGGAACTTAGTACAAGAGCTACGTACACAACCTGTCGTAAAGGATTCATATTTTAATAGCAGAAAAATAACAAAATTTGCCCTTTTGCGGACTAGATAATATGTGAAGCGTAATCGTAAGAGTGAAAATTTTTGGAGTTTACCTTAAAATGCCAAGAATACGCATGGAGCACAATAATGGAGCCTCCATGCTTTAGTTTGCACTTTTCCCACTTCTCGTGACGAAAGTGTGACCAGTAAGGAACTATCTTAAGGTTCATATCACCTCTAGCACAATGAAGAAGTATTATCACAGATGATCTCGGAATAATGAGAAGAATTTGTATTTTAAATGATGAGGGCCTAATATGCCCAAATCTCATGAAGTACTTGGAAAAAGTTTCGAAAATTGTAGGGGAGGATCGAGTACTGTCTTTTCTGCAAGTTTATTGAAGATTTTTTCAAGTCATGCTGCTGACATACGCTGCTTTAATCATAGAGGTAGAAATTAGAGTAATTCATGAAATTTTAATGCAGAAGCAATGCTTCTTGTAGTTAATTTTCAAATAGGAGTAAAAAAAACGGTTTTCAGGTGTAGAAAAATGCACACCGAGTGGTGGATCTTAAGAACAAGATGAGTGGTAGTAAAACAACACGGTTCTCTTCTTAAAAAAATTCATCATTTACAATTAAATATTGTTAGTTTTGATAGCTCAGCGAAATAGCTTCATTTTAAGTCAGCGTGTGAGGGGTGCCTTAAACTGCTAAGTTAAGCTTGAATGAAGAGTCAACGAGATGAATATTTACGTATACATTAATATATACTTATCTATATCCTAAAACCTGAACGCCATAAAAAATATTGTAAAACGTTGCCGAACGTCAGGGTGGTGGTGCGATACTGTCTCAGAGAAATCAACACTTATTTTGTAAATTCTCTCGATTATCTCTGATATCTTCAGTGTAATGTTTACTACGTTACATTTTATCGGAATTTCACTTAAGTATGATCGAAATGTATTGGATAGCAATAGAAAGTGCAATAAACATTACAACGTATACAAAATCATCTAGTAAATACAACCTAGCGAGTACTAAAGGTATCATTGGTTTGTGCCTTAAATAAAGTGGATTTAAGAAAAACCGAGCACTAAATGGAGGCGCCAGCAACACGTCGGAATCATTCTGCTAGTATCGGTGTGTTCGATTGGCTACAGATAAGTTTAGCCACGATTGAAATCACCCCTGAGTGCATTATATTTGACATACTTCGATGCAGCCACAACTTGATCAATATTTATCTTCCCATAGAATTGAAATATCAAATGCACAACGTCTACCAAGAATAATAAAACTAGATAAACACTCCGAGAAGGTAATCCTCCGCCAAGCAACGCATTGCTGGCAAGGATTTGAGCCAAACGCTGGAAGAAATGTAACCTCCTAAGCGGAGGAAATAATTTGATTTTAGAATGCAAGCAGTTCCGCAAGCAGACTGAAAATTCCCATGTTGCAAGTGAGGATGGAGCTGCTGCAACCTCCCGTGATATGGTAATGCAAACGCGTTCGAGGTCCATCCGATTTTGCATGACGATTCTCTGAGGCAATTCGAAAACGCTAAAGCTCAGAAAAGATATAAGCCTAGGCCTTGGGTCCTCTCTGGGGAATAAGGTTACTGCTCCGTCTATTGTTCTTCACCTCATTTAGAAAGCCAGCTCTGTTAAGTTACTAAATTGATGACAATGGCATACGTTCTGTCTCTTTTCAAACTTAAGTAGGTAGTAGGAATCACAAGAGTTTCGTAAGGTACATATATACTTAACGATATGGAATGTTATGTACACTTTCTTAATATTTTGTTGTTATTGTCTGTCATTCTCTTTACTTAAATCGCTTTTTACTCTGACGAAACCACCTCGTGAAATATCATTAAAGCGAAGGATACGTCTACAACGAGTTGCAATTAGGCCTACTTAGTGATATCTGCAACGATCACTTTCACATGTCGATAATGCTGTATATTTGCGTCAGTCGTGTCTTGAACCGCTAGTGCCAATTGAGAAACCTAATTTATTCATTGAGAGAAGGATTTGCGTCCAAGTGGAAATATCAACGCACTCATAAACTTGTATAAGTTTGATGTAGGAAGACCACACAATACGAGGGCGATATTTTCACTGAAATAGACCAAAGTATGCTGGTATCTACATTCGCATACACCCGTGATATCTACGAAAACTATGATAATAAGTTGCATAATTGTTGATTAAACCATGTTTGAATTATCTATTGGTATTACAGGTGCATTATTTCGAGTTATCATCTACTAGACACATCAAAGACAGCTTTTATGCACACACATTGACAGTCTTCAGGTTTTAAGGCTACATGAAAGTTTCATTCTCAGCTGTTGCATTTATCAGCGATAAAATTAAATGACTATGTGCAGTGATATTATAGAAATCACTCCATTCCCTTTCAAGAAACTTACAAAGTTACTGCACTTGTCTTGTCTCCCTCTACCTGTTGCACTTTATTTAATGTGCAGCGTTACATATGAACTCACTATCGCTGACAATAAAACAAAAATCCTTCCCTAGTCTGCGAGTGATCTGCAGTTAGAAAACAGCACTCTTCTTCATAATTGCCAAAACGTCGAATCGAACGGATTACCTCAGTTGAAATGCTGTAGATGCATAATCTGTTCGTGGGCTGTCTTGCCTTCTTTAGTTAAACAATTAGCTTCAAACCTTTTGAACGCTATTAATGTTTAGTCTACTATTTGCTGCAATTACTAGCATGACTAGTAGCTACAACACACCAATATAGAGCAATGTTAAATTTTCTGCCTCTCTAGGTAATCGATGTGGAGTCAGCCCTGTCAGCAAACACTCTTAAGCCGGATTTCCATTATAGTCTTTTGTTCTCCGTGCGCAGTACACAGCGTCCTAATTCTTGTCACTTACATGCAAAAATTACAAAAGTGCACAACTGTATACATGGCTTAGCTAACAGAATGTTACTTAATCACCTATATATATAAAGAGTCACGGGTGACGTCAGAGGTGACCTTAGCCAATCAGGAGATGTAATAAATACCTCCGTCAAGGAGGTTATGTTTTCGTCGGGTTTGTCTCTGTCTGTCACCAAGATAACTCAAAACGTTATTGACGGATTTTGACGAAATTTACAGGAATTGTTGTGTATGTTAGGAGGAACAGATGATTAACTTTTGGTTAAGATCCGTTCATCCGTTTGTTTGTCTGTCTGCCTCATTTTTCTCAATGCCATAACTCAAAAAGTTGTGGACGGATTTTATGAAATTTACGTGAGTTGTTAGGTATATCACAAAGAGTAAATGACAAAATTTTTGTGATGATCTGTTCCTTCTTTCGTATGTTTGTTGCTGTGTTTGATTTTATGTTTGTTAGCGCAATAACTCAAAAAGTTTTGAGTGACTCTTTATGAAACTTACAGGAATTGTTAGTAATGTTAAAAGACATAAATGATTAAATTTTGGTGCAGATCGGTTCATGCGTTTCTATGTTTGAATTGAGTTTGTCATAATGTTTGTTACGCAATAAATTAGAAATTTTGACTGGATCTTGACGAAAATTGCAGGAGTTGTTATTAATGTTAAAAGGCAAAAATGGCTAAATTTTGGTGCAGATCAGTTGATTTGTTTCTATGTTTGAGTTGTGTTTGTCATGATGTTTGTTAAGAAATAACTCAAAAAGTTTTGAAGGGATCTCTATGAAATTTACAGGTGTTGTTAATAATTTTAAAAGGCAAAAATGGTTAAATTTTGGTGCAGATCGATCGATCCGTTTCTATGTTTGAGTTGCGTTTGTCATAATATTTTTTACGCCATAACTCAAAAAGATTTGAATGGATCTTTATGAAATTTGCAGGGGTTGTTAGTAATATTAAAAGATATGAATGATTAAATTTTTGTGCAGATCGGTTGGCTCGTTTGAATATTTGACGTATGTTTGTTAGCAGCATAACTCAGACAGTTATGAAAGGATCTTGAAAAAAATTGCAGAATCTGTTAATACTATTAAAAGGCACAAATAAATAAATTTTGGAGTTAATATAAAAGAAATAATGGTTTTAGAGCCAATTTGAATTTTTCGTTACCGTTGCATTACTTGGCGGAGGTCTGCGCTCTCAGAGTACTCTAGTTTACTGTGCTGTCCTGACGCCTAATGACTGACTCAACTACTTGGCCTAGACAGCATGTGACGTCACCAGTGGTGCCTGTCACATGGTAAGACAGTCACGTGATCAAGTATATGTCAGCTGTTCGGCCAGCTCTGCATGAGTTCCAATTCACTACTAACTTGAAGAACTATCCCTAACTCAACTAGTGACACTTGCTAAGCAATCTGATTTTATGGATAACGTTTTAGCAACTTTCGTGGACAAACGCTTATATTGTCAAGGACGACACAAAACTTGCGAACAGTTTGTTCTGCATATGGGGCAGAGAAGACTGTAGTGAGAACCCACTACAGTGAGCAACAAATTACATGCTCTTCACTAGCACCAGCAGCACGAGCGCCATGCCTGGTAGAGCAGTTGGGTGCTGACTTGCCGCTGCCGACCGAGACAAGCTCTTCAGGGCTCGTGGCGTTTTACGATCTCGACAGGCTTCCGTGAGGTCGGCCAGCGCCTGCTGGCCTTGGCTGCACGAGTCGGTGAGATGGTCGGCCAGCGACTTGGAGCAGCGGTGTCCTCCGCACTCCGAGCACCAGGCGCCCACGTACACGGGGCACATCTGGCACAACAATGGCATGACGCGTGTTATCTTTTTTTATTGGGCCTTCACTTACACTGAGCACATATGGTACAGCTGTAACACACATTACCTCACTTACAATGACAGTTTAAACAGTAATGACAACAATGGTCGAAAGACTGAGTGTGCGAAGCATGACCAATATCTGGACGACAAAGACTGCGGGTGAGATACGCCTTGCCATTCTGTAGGAGTAAATAAGCTCGAGCTATATGGGGTCACGGTTTGTAAGCTTTAAATTTCAGCTTTCAATTGTATCCGATGAAGCAGCTTTTTCCTCAGTTGAGAAGGAGATCGGTCGAGCTGCCACACCACCACTGCCAGAAGTGTTGAATTATCTCTCATGCGAGGAACATACAGATGAGGATTTGAGGTGCCATCAAACGGGCTAGCTAAGGCCCGCTGCAGACAATAGTCTTTTGTCCTGTGTTTTTACTTCACCGCGTTCGAACGCGTTACTCTGTCGGTGTAAACAACGAAAAACAGCCCTGGTTTTAAAGACGATATTCACTAAAATTTTGAAAAGATACAAGACACTGTACTAGTGACACGGGCTAAGCCAGAGAATATGACGGTAAACTTTTGGTAAACTCACAGTCGGGTTTGCAAGGATAATGCGAAATATTCAAATGCGATGAAGTGAAAACACGGGACAAATAGCTATCGTCTGCAGCGGGCTCAAAGTCGAGTCCAGCTAAGCGGTGCTGGAAGAGACCCGATTACGTTTGAGACAACAGAAATCTCTATTCTGCATGTCAGGATTTAATTTCATTAAATTCCAAAGGTAATCGATTATGATTCTGAGTTAATGCCTGAAACTCGATCCGAAGGCAATGCATCCGTCTATAATGTTTGGCAAGTCAAGCGTGAAAGTCTTAATTTCCCTGGCCACTCAATGACGATTATTTTTTTGGCGGTGAATCTATGTAGAAAGTCGGCTCAACGGTAGTGTAAAGAGCAAGATATGTACAGTAACTAGCGCGGAAAGTCAATTTGAGGATCCATGTCTTTGCTTCTAACATGGCGCAACCAGAAAGTAACAGTGTAAAATATGATGGTAGTAAGTCAATTCGAATTCAAAGTCAATGAATTAGATTGAGTGGCCAGCAGAGTTTGCCTAATAGAGAAGAATTTACAGGTACTTACGAAAGCGTGGACTTCATTGAAGAGAGAACAGTTGTTGCACTGGAGTTTTGTGGTGGTGATGATGCTAGAGGCGGGCAGAGGACAGTTGTCGGCCTGGCAGGAAGGAAAGCAAAACTATGCTAGAGTGAAGGCCGATTCATACGCTAGTCTTTTAGATTAGATTAGATAGGCGGCAGTAGACGAACCAAGAGGCCCATTCCCAAAGAGACACCGGGACTAACACCCCGGCCTCATTGAGCTATTGCCATTTTGCCCTATGTTCCGATTATACTTCACAGCTTCGAATGCGTTGCGGTGTCGGTTCCAACAGCATAATAGTCCACAGCTACAGAAGTTCTAATTCAGTCTTCTTACACTAATTCACAGTTTACAAGTGATATTAAGTAAACAGGAATGATGGCTAACACATAAGCAAGTTAAGCAAATATCTTAATGTGCACACAGATGTATTGTTTTGTAAGATAGCTGGTAGTAGACGGACAGACAGGACCGTTCCTAGAGAACAGACGACATTTAGGCGCCAGCCCTGTAGAAGTACAATTGCCATTATGTCAGTACATTTAGAAATTTGAAAAAGAATAGATGAAGAGAATAAGTGCAGCGAAGGAAATGATCGTGAAAGCACGATTTTATTGCTGCAGCTCCGCGGAGCTTGGATACGTAAGGTTAGCTGGAACATGGAAGATAATGGATTAAGGTGTCCTCTAAAGCTTTGGCCATTAAGAGTTTGTGATTCCTGAAGGAAACGTTCGTATCTGTGGGGGTGTTGTTCGTAATGTTTGTCAAGACTATTTTTAAACGCATTGATTGTTTTTACACAAACGACTTCGGAGGGAAATCTATTGCAGATATTTTCAATGAAATACAAAAACAACCTGCTGGCTTAAAGTTCTTCTTCTATCTTTATATTTTAGTGTTTAGCCGTTGTTTCGCAGGCGATCATTAGCGTCTCTCTCAAAAAGTCCCGCAGAAGGCACGTCGTTGAAGCTATTCAACTACTTGAATATTTCTATCAGTTGCCCACTGAGTCGTCGATGGTCGCTAGAGATGAGTGAGTCCCACTTCCTGAAAGCGAAACTATGGCTTGTTTCGCTGCTGAGGTATCAATTTCGTTACTCTGCGTTGGATCATTTCCATGTTATCGATATCTTTGCACAGGTGTGGCGACCAGAATTGAAGAGCAAATTCTAAGTGCGGGCGCACTAGCGCCTTGCTCAACAGAATGATGATGTCCTTGGATTTGTATTAGAAATTCCTGGAAGTGAATCCCAGAACTCTGCTTGTCATTTTCATACTCTTATCAACTTGCTGACTGTGTTGTAATTTGCTTCTAAAAGTTATTCCCCGGGTCACGCTATTGTGTGACAGCTGCCAATTCTGTCCCGTATATTTTCAATTGGGTTAAGGGGTTCTCTGGCCCTACGTGCATTACTGAGAATTTGTCGACATTAAAGCTCATCTGCCACGATCTGGTCCATTCCATGAGGTGGTCAAGATATGTTGGAGCTCTTTGCCTCTTGGCAGGATGGCATAATTTAGTAGTATCCGTAAATTTATTGATTGTTCTACGGATATTCAGATCCAGATCATTGATGTGAATTGTGAACAGAAGTGGGCCAAGCACGCTACTTTGTGGAACCCTAGATGATACCTGCGTCCAGTTGCTCGTCCTTCGTACGAGCTTCACTCGCTGTTGCCGACCAGTAAGCCATGCCCGGATCGATCCAGCGTAAATAGTCTCCCTGGATGGCATGGGCTTCCAATTTTTTCATTAACCGTTGATGGGGAACTTTGTTAAAAGTATTTTGACAGACTAGATACACGAGGTCCTTACCCTTTTCTTCATTTCTAATTTCTGTAACTTTCGGAACAAAGTCCTAAAGGTTTGTTTAACAGATTCTTCTATTTCGGAAGCCGTGCTGAGTGTCGGAAATAAGTCGGTGCATCTTCAGGTGATTGCATTGTAAAAGAATATCGCGTGAACTCTGTTTAACACTTACGGAAGTTTGATAAGCTAATTGGCCCATTATAATGTACTTATAGTATAGGATTTTGTTTGCAACTAAATTTTAAATACCAGCTACACCTTAGTAATAAAAACGCATAAGTTTCAGTGACAATAAATATGGATATAAAACATTGGCCTCCAGCAAGCAGCAGCTGCCTGTAGTAACACCTGATTTGTAGTGCACTCAGCACTGCTGATTTCGTAACAACTCATCAGCGACGGGCACTCATGTCACCTCTGTTATTTTAAAATATATTATTTACGAACACATATTCAGCTTAGCAGACAGAAAACTTTCATTGATGATAATTCTTTGCTGAATGAGGACGCTGCACAAGCGACAGCAAGTTGCTACATTATTTTGTATCTTGACCTTGACCTTTCTTCTACCTTAGGTGAAGGTAGAAACCTAGGGCTTTGGCTCCTCCATGAGGATAGTTCTGCTAGTCCTTCTATCACCAACTATCTTGTCTAATCTAAAAGTCTGTATGCTAGCTATGAAGAGCCTGTTTCAGGTAAGTCTGTATTCCAACCTTTATCTAAAAGTTCCACTCTACTTATTTTATTAATGGCTGTCTTTTCAAGGTATCCTTGTTCAGCGTAAGGCCTAATGTTCATGTGCTATCACTTCACAAGAAAACAAAGCAACAGTCAGCCTCAGGTTATTTCGTGAAAGAAAATTGAAGTTCACCATAAAGGGCGGGATTGGGCAAGGTCTCCATAGAAAGTCATTGTATCTCGGAGGCCTCGGATAGGGTCGCGAACCACTTCTAGGTAATGAAGCCTTGCCAGAGATTTGAAGGGCAGCTGGCAGTGCTGGTAGCTGGTAGTGACTTTAAGGTTTAAATGAATCTCTTGAGTAATGTGTCTCTCCTTTGTTTTCTCAGGACGTATAGTGTAAATCTTTCTGCTCATAGTAGGGACTTGTCTTACGCTCTGTAGCATATGGCCGGAGGATCGCTGGGTATAGCACGAAGGGAACCACTTCTACAAGGAAGTTTTGAGGCTGACGCTTAACGCTCTGCCCACTTGAATTACCATTTAAGAACAGCTTTATGTTGTGAAAAAAATAATTTTATTGGTTACGATAATGCACCCATGCCTTTACTAACTTAAAAAAACATATAAATTATGTGAAAGCTTCGATAATGGATCCTGGTCATGCCGTCAGAGCTTCAGAAAGAGACGAAATTCAGTACATATATGTTAACTACGATACGATGCACAGGATGGTGTCTGGCACCAGGAGAAGCGGTAGCAATGCAGTACCTGCTGCTTCAAGACATGCCATCGTATTGAATTATGATGCCACTGTGGGTGCACCAAAAGCATGAAATGATATCGCATTATAAATTATCGCCTAGCTATAGATACTCAATTTGACTATATACTGTATGAGTGAATTTCTAGATACCTGAGCTGATCCCAGTAGTTGGTTCATCATTTGACATAACTATACAGAAAGATGAACACACCTATGATATACGAGAAAAATTATTGTTAGCTTTCCTAAAAAGTTTTTGATTTACCTCAAGCACCAGCGGTCCTCCGATTACATCAACAATCTCGTTAGAGTCCCACGTAACTTGTGCTGAGTGACACAGTTCAGCGAATGCCGTGCTGGCGACACCAATGAAGTGGTTGCCAATGAATTTCATGTGACACCTCGAGTCTTCTCCGTCGCTGGGAAGTTCGCCATCTTGGTGCAGGTCGTCTAAGTCATACGCATAGTCGGCTGCACCATCATCGTCGTTGGTCCCGGCAGGTGGGGCCCGTCTGTGTGTATAGGTTTTGTCATTAGGTCACTAAGTCCATGCTATATATTATTTTGTATCTATTGTCTCGTTTGGGGTTCTTCAAGGTACATAGTGTGCTTGACTCCATTCACGTTCACAATTGACATCAATGATCTTGATCTTAACAACGGCAGTAAAATCACAAAATTTGCAGATTATACTATGTCATAGGGACGTGCTGGCCAGATAGAGAATTTAGCTCAAAACAACCTTGACTGCCTCATGGAATAAGCCACAATATTGCAGATGAGATTGAATGTTGACAAACGTTCGGTACTGCACATTGGACCAAAGAATGACTTCAGCCAATTGGAAATGGACGGGATAGAGTTAGCAGCCGTTGTCCAACAGCGCGATCTGGGAAGCATATCACAAGTAAACTAAAACAGAGTTCGCAAGTAGACAGGAACGTTAAAATGACAAGCAAAGACGTGGGATTCATGACAAGGAATATTGAATACAATCTAAGGACATAATCTATCCTTTGCACCAAGCACTAGTACGATGTTCAAATTTGGTTACAACTTATGTGAAATGATGAAGATGAAATAGTACAAATCAACGCAGAGCAACAAAATTCACGCCTCTGCTGCGAAGCTCACCATTTGAGCATCGCCTATAGGAAGTAGAACTCATCTCTCTAGAGCAGTGGTTCCCAAACTTTTATGTGATAGCGCCCCCTTGGGCTTGAAGATGGATTCTGAGCGCCCCCCTCCTGCTCCCTCCTGCAAATATTCGAATTTGGCCATTTCTATGTTGCAATAGTCAATATGCTTAAGAGCGCATGTCATTAGGAAACACCTTATTCAATGGACCAATTTTTTATTACAATTACTACAAGTGCCACCAACACGATGAAAGGACTCAGGGATATATTCTTGCAGATCCTTTCCTACTCAGAACATATANCAAGGTGGACTGTCAAATTGTCACTGCACTGCAGACAGCCAGACACGTACACGCGCACCGCGCGTACACGTCACCATCACTTACCATCACCGAGAATGTCCAGGGTTCAGACTAGTGCGTCCCGGAAGCCTTCTCCCCAGTAGATGTGGCAGCTGGCTGCAGTGCCTGGTGAGGGTACAATACTTTGTCAGGTTGGCTCTCAATTTTTCTTCTCTCACGCGAAGTGGGCTAGGTACCGAAGAGTGATAAACTACTCATCTCTGGGACTCCTAGCTACTTCCGTGGGGGGGGGGGGTGTCACAGATGGGGCCCTCCGCACGGGTGTTTCTTGCTTAGCCGTGCCCTGGGATTGGAGATGCTTTGTGTCAGTGAGTAGCGCACTGAGCACTTGAGATCAATGCAACTCACCGGAGTTTGCATGTACCTAATGGATTCCTTCCTGCACAATAGTGGAGATGAGAATCGCCGAGAATCCACCGCAATGTGGTCACTATATGTAATTAAAACTTCTACTACTACTACAGGAATGAAAATACTTCACAATATCTCACCAGAATCCCCAGTAACGTACTTCATTAATCATTCTCAATTATTACTGAGATGGATGGGCTTGATGCAAGTATATCAACTTTTCAACATCCGATTGCATCTCACTCGGAAAAAGTCGCAGATCTCCTCGTTCAGTTATCTTGAGTCTGTTCCTTGGCTTGGAAAGAAGCAAGGTGACAGCACTGAAACCCTTCTCGACCAAATAGGACGTTGGGAAGGCAATTAAAAATATCTTCACTTTGTTCCAAAGTACAGGATAGCCCTCAGAAATTTTCTGTTGCAACCAGAAGGCTTGATATGATAGTTTGAATTTTGGCCTCAGTTCGATATCATTTTGAAGTGAAATAAGTTCTTCTTCTGCCGTTCCTGTTTCTTCTACGTCACCATCTATAAATGGATTTATCACCCAGTCTGGTACTTTGAGCAATAAAAGTTCCTGAAATCTTTCAGACATGTCTCTGTGCAGCTCGTCGAGGTGTGCGCAGTACGTTTGAAGGTCAGTTTCTGGTATTAATAGCTCCTTGTCCAGTTCAGTGAGGTTTGGGAATTGGTAAACCTCATGACGAGCTAGGTTTCGTTCGAATAACTAACTTAAATAGAAAGGCGGAGATAGCCGTTTTGACTTTGACAAGGTTAACATCACTTCCTTGTCATAGCAGGTTAACTTCATTGAACTTTGAGAAAATATCAGTCAAGTATGCGATATCATACTTGACGTTTCTTAGTTGATTAGAAAGCTCTGAGTTTGTGCCTGGAAAAAAAATTCAACGAGTGTGTCAAAGAGGCAGTAGAAACGTCTCAGGCAGTTACCTTTTGACAGCCATCGAACTTCTGTGTGCAATAGCAAACGTTCAAACTCTTCATCATTATCAGCACATAGCTGTCGAAACAGTCTCGAATTAAGAGCATGTGCCTTGATTTTATTTACTGCTGTGATAACAGTACTCATCGATTTGTGCAGTTTGTCACTGAATTTTTTTTTTTTTTTAACAAGATGCTGCTTGTGGATAGTGCAGTGCACCCAACGTAAGCACACCGGGCACAGCTTTTTTTCAGATAACTTATGAAACAGCGATGACGACCTACCATCGACGGGGCTCCATCTGTAGCACAAGACAGGATGTTAGAGAGCGGAATATCCTTCTCCTTGAAAAATTTCTTAACGACGTTGAAAACTGACTCCTTTAGTATCTGTTTCGAGTTCTTTTGCAAATAAGAACTCTTGAGTCAAGGTTTCATTTCTAATTAAACGAACGTAAGCAAGCAGCAAAGATTCACTACCTGGCAGAGTTGACTCTTCTAACTGCAAGCTGAATTCTGTTGTCTCAAGAGTTTGGCACAGTGTTTCTTCGATGTTTTTAGCCATTTCATCCACTCTTCTTAGAACAGAGTTATCACTGAGAGGAATTGCTTTTATTACTTGATCTGGTGAATTGTCCATAACAGTGCTCAAAACCTCACTTACTGCTGGCAAAATCAGTTCTTCTCCTATTGTATGAGGTTTGGCAGATTTTGCAATCAACAATATGTTGTATGACGCGCGCAAGCCGTCTATGGATTGTTGTGAAGCGCTAGCAAACAGTTCCAATGGATTTTTGTTTCTGAAACTTTTCTCAGAGTGATTGAAGATATGCTGTCTTTAACTGCTTTTTCTGAGTGCATTTTCTTCAAATGATCCAAGAGCCTGGAAGGTTTCACGGCCTCGTTTGAAAACACTTTCTCACACAATAAAGATATAGGTTGTCGTTTGCTTTGTGGCGAAGATATAAATCCATATTTCAGATATTCCACACTATATTGCCTACATTTCTTTTTTGCTTCATGTATGGTGGCCATAATATATCATCGGAGAAAAAGCTCACTGGGAAAGCTCACTACGAAAATATAACAGTTGAACTTGTAACTATAATGTTTCCTCAGCTGGAAGTGATGTTTAGCTCAGTACACAATGGTAATGATTAATGTGCTCATTCTGGAAACATTTAGGTAATTGCAATATAAAATTGAAATAAAAGTCGACACGAACTTATTAAAATTTGACGTTTCGGGAGTTTTATCCTATTTTCAAAAACCTAATGAAATCTTAAGGATGTCTAACAATAATTTTTTTTTATTCAAGAGGACATAAGATGTGGTGGTGCTAGCGTTGTGGGACCTAGAGAGCGAATGACCACGGTGCGATATGCAGTGTTGCCAACTCTACAGTTCATCAATCCGCTAAATTCCTTGAAAAAACCGCTAGAATCCGCTAGGTATTTATTAAACGATGATAAACTTCAGTAACAACGTAAATTACAATATATAAATATATAGTAAGCGAGCATAACACGTTAAACACTTTAAATTGTGTCTTACATGTATGAAATATATGTTCCAAGTATGAAATAGAAGTGGA
>LQNS02278145.1:1634918-1667531 GCA_001587735.2 Parhyale hawaiensis
CCCCTTCTGCCTTACCGCCCCCTTTTACCACACCGCTCCCCTATCGCCCCTTTTAGCTCCAACGCCCCCCGAGGTTTTCCCAGCGCCCCCAGGGGGGCGCTATCGCCCACTTTGGGAACCACTGCTCTAGAGTAAGGACGATCCACGGGGAACTAATGTCATTCAAGTACCTGAATAGCTTTAATGACGTGCCTAAAACAGGAGCCGTTGACAAAGACGTTGATGATCGCCTGCGAAGCAACGGCCAAAAACTCATATATTAAGATTGAAGAGCTCCTCTTTTCTCCGTACTCCATAGTACACATATGGAATAGACTCCCCTGAAAAGTTGTCGGTGCTGAGAGTCTCTTAACGGGCAAAGCTTCAGAGTCCACCCTAATCCATTATAATTTATACCCAACTAACTTAACCCACCTCACTAACCCCTCGATAGTTTGCTGCAACTAATTGTGCTTGCACGATCACGGCCTAAGCTTGGATAAGCATTTTCTCCTTCTTTTTTCTTCCTCAGATACCTAAGTGATATGACAATGGCGCATAGAAAGTAGGAGGAGCGTTAGTCCAATGTAGGCAAAACGGACAATAATTAGGAATTATTTAATATTCACTTGTCACGCAAAATGGAAATAGTATTACAAAGTACAGTATCCAATACACAGATGTAAAAATGGAAATGTAGAAGATTATGAAAGTCAAATTATCTGCAAACTATAAAAAATATAGACATTTGGGAAGGAGGGTAAATATTGATGAAGTGCAACGCAAGTATTATAGAGAGCGAACGTTTAAAAACGAGAACGCAGTGAACTAAATGCCTATCGCGACCGCCAATCAAGAAGCACTTACTTGCTGCCATTCAATGTTTCTATGTTGCTTCTCTAACGATTCGTAGCGATGCCAATAAGAATCCTTTACTGGCTCAACATTTGCGTGATAACACGTGAAACTATAGTGGGTAGATGCACAATATTACAGTCAAGAACCTTTCCATGCTTACTATTGGTGAAATTAGCTTATTTTTAGAATAATACAAAGTAATAAAATGTTGGTATGATAGAAAATTGAAAATATATTTTCAGCAATCATACTGCATGAGATTGGCATCATTATGCAAGGAATAAGCTCAAAACTGCTGTATTTGTACGGCATAAAGTACTGAAGCACAAAAGCAACTTCCTTATCGTGCAGTTTTTACGCCTTCATAAATGTGAACCTGTGCTTATCTGTGTTGGCGTGTTCGAACCTCCACAGTTGCTTTGCGGTGTGTTTGGATAGATGAAGTGCAGTGGGTTACACTACTGTAGGTGCGTGAGATCAGAGTAGTTTGAATAGACGGAATGCGTCAGGATTGCGTGAGGTGCTGTAGCTTAGATGGGATGAGTTAGGTCAGACGAGGTGCCTTTAGTTTAAAAGTAAGATACATAATAATAGCGCAGCTGAAGCTTAATGCATATTAAAAACGAAAAGCAATAAGTAACAGTGAAATTTTCACGGGGCCTGCTAGTTACCATAATAAATACATCGAAGTTACGAGTATTCGTGCATTTTATTGTCATTATATCGTTATTGTAATTCTTGCGATTATAATATTATTATCATCATCATAATAATTATTAGTCGCTGTTATTATTTGCTGTCTACCTGCGGCTGATAACACCCTGCTCCTCAACCGTGGCCACGGTGCAGTTGCGCATCTCGAAGGCGCTCAGGTGCAGCATGTTGACAGCGCCCCTACCGAACACCCCCACTGCTGAGGCCTCCAGCGTCACGTCTCCTGCACCTGCGATGGCCTCCACACCCAACGTTCCTATCCTGCTGTTGCTGATGTTCAGGTGCCCTGTAGTGGGCAGCTGCACCGAGCCCTGATGTTGTAGGGAAGAAAACCGTAACACAATAAGAGACTGGCAAGTTAATACATTCCCTTCGGTTGCTCAAATGGAGATCTTTCCCAATGCACAGACGATTGCCAGGTTTCGCTTACTGCATCAGTTCGGCAAAAATTCCATTTTGTTTCATTTTCATATCATCTCAGGGAATAAATGTTGGTGTTCTTACATCATGTTTCATCACCTTTATTCCCAATTTTAAATATAAGGTCGACTAATCATAAAATAAAATTTGACGTTTCGGGACGTCTTCTCTCATCCTCAGGAAGTAAAAATATTGATTGTGAAGTCTATAAGAAGGAATAAATTTATTTTAAAAAAGGGATAGTTTAATTTCGTAGCTCTAATGGAGACAGAAATGTTAACGGTGTGATGTGTAAAACGTGAACGACCGGAGCAGGTTCGGAGAGGCTACGTGAATGCTTGTGCTTGTACTGTAAGGCAATTATAGGCGTCTTTTTGTGACCACCGCGCGGATGATTTCCCCTGATCGCGAATGATTCGCGCGTTTTTGTGACCGCATTTTGACGTGATTCTGATAGCAATCAACCGTGATCAGGGGTGAGAATTGATCGCAGCGTGATTTCCTCCGCAGGCTAATCATGCGTGATCAAAGAGTGATTCCAGCAGTTGGACAAGTAAAAATTCAAAATTTGGAATGCAAGTTCGTAATGTTTTCTTATATTTAGGGATAAATTGAATAATGTTATGATGATTGTTTGTAATATTGACGTCTAGAATTAAAGTTTCGTTAATTGTATGCCTGTGTATGTTCAAAACGTTTAAAATACAGCTAGTTGACTTATACAATGACTTCAAAGTGAATAAAAGTTCTTAAGAATTCAATTTCCCACCATTTTTCGTATTTTTTCGATAGAAATTTATTTTTCGAAAATAGACACGGCGTCTCTCGCGGTCTCTGGTTTGTTTACAAAATCACTGACCGTTCTTGTGCTTTTCCGTGATCACGATGATCATGATCACGGTGATTCTGATTACGAGCGTGGCCACAAAAAGACGCCTTATGAAGCAGCAGCCGGGTACAGTCAATGAGCGGAGGGATCAGAGCTAGTACACTTGGAGGAGAAAAATGAGTTTTAGACAGTGTTGAGCGATACAGCTGTAGTCATTGAATTGAGGCTGGGTTTTCTTTAATTGATGTAGAGAGATTCTAAAGTCAAGGTGAGGGCAAAGACGATTGATCTAAAAGATAGTATTAAAAATTTGATTTTGATCTAAACGTTTCGACCCTATAGGTCATCATCAGCATTCTGAAAGAACAAATATAAAAGAGTATAAGTGATTGTACAAAACTTGTTCTAATTCTAATCAGCTATAAACAAAATACAACAGTTTATCTATTGGGGGCTAACTTTAAGGGGTAGGACGACTGCATGTCGTTTAGGTTCGGTAACAGTTTGATAACGAACAGAGACTCTAGCATTCGCAGGTCGGAACTTGAATTTGTACTGCCAAGAAGTGCAAAGTTTTGTTGAAAAATGGGACTATTGCAATGTTCTGCATGCACGCGTATTGCTGAATGAGAAGAAGAAGCTAAGGGGTTGCCAGTCCTAAAACTCCTACCCATATGCTAGAAAGCTCTAACTCTTACTCTCGCGTGGAAGAACCCACGTACGCAGACCCACACGATGTACAATAGTATTGGTAAACAATAGAGGAGAGCATATGAGTAGGTAGCTTATCCTTATTCTTAAACATTGTGCCTATCCTAAAGTTATTTACTAAAACAGTTCAAATTTCTATGCACATGAAATATTTATTCTCTAGGGGCACCAATTCGATTTTAAGTTTTTCCGACTGAGGGACGAAAAAAGGCAGAGAGACAAACAGCTTCTTCTTCTTCTTCCCTGCGGTCAGCAGCACAGTTCGGGAAGAGTATTTGTTATCTAAAAGTTTCTTTATAAAGCCATGAACTAAATGCAGTGGATAACCGTTTCTTGAAAATTAATCTTTTAAAAAATCAAATTCTCTATGCAATGATACACAATCAGAGCAAATTTCATAAGCGCGAAAAAGAAGGGTCCTAATATCTAAATGTACAGAAACTAAAATAACTAACTAACTAAAATAAGTTCCAAACCAGTAAAAGTGTTTTTTTTTTCTATGTACAGTAGTACTGAAGTTATCTCCGTTGCGTTGAACTAGACAATCTAAAAAGGCAAGCTTGTCATACATTTCGGTCTCCAAGGTAAATTTGATGTTTTGATGCTTTGCGTTCAGGTGGTCTAAAATATGGCTGCATGAGACTGACCACGGAATAAAACAAACGTGTCATTCATCAACTTACCTATGGTAAAATACGGGTTTGAAAGTATCTGGGCATTCCTCGAGCCAAGTTCGCTCGTGATGAGACATGAATATATTCGCGAAAGTGGAGCCCAAAGGTAGTCCCATGCCCAAACCTTCTGTTTGCTGCTAGTATTTCCCATTGAAGAGAAAAAATGAGGGAAGGACTGCAAGTTCTAGCAATGTTTTAAAAATACTTTTGGTCATACCTATTATTGTTGTACATACATTTAAAAGATGGTTTATGGAAATTTCAATTGTTTCTGTCAATGGAATATTTATAAATGGGTTCTCTACATAAAAGGACGGCATGCAAAGCGATCCCGCACCCTGAATAGAACAAATATCTTTAGCAAATGAACCGGAATTGGCAACACTAAACTCATTAGATGTCAAAGGGTTGAGGATAGGAAAAAAAAATTTTGCGATCTTTAAAGGAGTCATATATGGGGCAAAGATAAGCCTTAATTGAAATTTTGATCCAAAATCTATTTCATGAATTTTAGGTAAGCCATATAAAATTCCAGGTGCCGAATCACTAACATAAAGATTATTATGCAAAGTTTCCGTAATGATTGAGGACGGTTTCAGCTTACGCAGAAAATTATTGATTTTATCTTTAATACGCTGCACATACTTATGAATAGGGTTACTGATTTCCTTAAACGTAGTTTTATCAGTTATTGTTTTTAATAGACTTTTTTCGTAACTGGATCAGTCAAGCAATACCACGCCCCTGCCATTATCAGGTTTCGTCACTACTACATGCTTATTATTTTACAATCCTTTCAATAACGCAACGTCCAATTTTGTCACAACGGATGAAAAAATCTTGAATGATTTAAAATTGTAAAAATACCTCAGGGACAAAGTTCTAAGCTCTTCAGTAAAATCAATAAAATTTGAGCAAGGAGAATCTCTTACTAATAAACTAGTTTCTCAAAAGCAAGGAAGTACTTGTAAAAATTCAATTTGTACACAGGAAGGCAAAAATTCAGTCCAAAAGCTAATAAAAACTTTAGTCTGTCAACGTAACTGACATGAAATTAAAAATAAGGGAATCAGGATGGCAGGGCTCTACATTATTATAATTATAAACCTAAGTCACGGAACTTTTCGGCATGGGTAATCTTGATTTTAAAGTGGTGCCGTGTTTTACAACCGAACTTGATTAATAAAATTCGAGATTGTAAAGTTGTCAGTTCTACTGGGTTTGAAAAGTCGACGATGGAGAAGTCTTTCCTGCTAATGGGATGATTGTTTTGTTCTGCATGAAAACGGAGAGCTGAATGGGTAGGTTTGGCAAGTGGTAAACATGTTCTACTAGATATACCTAAATGTTAATCAACGCGGACTTTGTAATGTCCAGTGCTGCTAACGTACGAAGCATAGCAGCCTCTGCACGGAAATTTATAGACAACAGTGGACAGAAGAGGTGTGGGAGGTTTGTATTTGAATTTAAATATGATCCTAAGGCAAACCTATTTTTGTAACAAAACTTAAAATTTATAAGTGGGTAAGCTTCGGAGAGGAAAGTTCTTAGAGAGTTGACTGTATTGACGGTGGATTGCTGTATTATGGAAGTGAGCGGAAAAAATCTAATTTGCGAACGGTAGGCATAGTAATACCGGGTTCAAGTAAATTGTCCAGAAGGGGCTTGGATTAATAATCTAAAAGGTGATGCGAATAACCGTTATTCTTGAAGAAAGTCTATTTTTCCTGTGAAAATGTGGATCTCCTGTACAATTGTCACCCCAAAATCCCACCTGAACAATTGTCACCCAAAAATATCCCACCTGTAAAATTGTCACCCGACTATGTTAGGAAAGGTTAGGTAAGATTAGGTCAAGTTAAATTAAGTTAGGTTAAAAAGAAATTAGGTTAAGACGTTAAGTTAGGTTAGGTAAGGTTAGATGAATCTTTTCAGTTTCCTAGCATGCAGAGTTTAGTTACGAAAATTCTGTTGCTGTCAGTAATAAGTTTTTTTTTGTGCTGATAATGAATATATATATAACATTTATTTTGCAGAAAAATTATTTTACGATGACCTAGCCTAATGCTTCAATATGTGAATTTCTTAAAAAAAATAATTCGACATCTCCCAGTTTCAACAAACTCACCATGTTTTGTTGTTATCATATCCTCTTAATAAACTAGTTCCTAACTATATATGTTTATTTTGCAATTTTCTTTCATTTTTGTGTAAAATAAATTATTTATTTGTAATCAGCACTAAAAACTGCATTATATACGGACGGAAAACCCGGTTACGTTTGGCTGGGCTAGGTAAGGCTGGGTTAGATTAGGTAGGGTTAGGTTAGGTAACTCTCGTTGAGGTAAGGCTATTTTACGTGAGGCTAGGTTAGGTTAGGTAAGGCTAGGTGCCTCACCTCTTCCCTAAAAATCACACGTACTCAATGACCGCTCTCTTTAGGCCCTACTGTCCCAAAACCCGAACTAATTTCGGGTAAGTTGGAGAAGATTCCTCCATAACTTTAAGGTTAGTTAAGGCCAGCTTAGGTTACGTAAAGCTAGCTTAGGTTAGGTAAGTCTAGCTTAGGTTAAGTCAAGCTATATTAGTTTAGGTAAAGATAGGTTACTTAAGGCTAGGTTATTTTTAAGGCCTCGTTAAGTTGGGTAGAGCTAGGTTAGGTTACTTAGTAATTATTTTAGACCCTCTGTACAACAGTCACCCCAGTCTTCCCACCGGTACAACTGTCACCCCAGTCTTCCCACCTGTACAATTGTCACCCCATCCGTCTCTCCCACCTGTACAACTGTTACCCAAACGCGTCTGGGGTGATGATTGTATAGAATAGATGATCTGAAAATGCTAGGTATATAGAAGAAAGACAAACAGTAGAACGGTAAAGTTTTGATTGCATTTATTGAATTGATCATTGTAGTGACTGAAAAAGCCAGTTCCGAGGCCTGAGAAAGCTGGCTTCCTGTAAACTCTAGTGGTCAGTGTTGAATCCTAATTTGTAACTAGGGTGTCTAAAAATGCTATAGAACCATTTCAATGGTTCTCAACTGCGAACTTTATGTTGGGTTGCTTACTATTTAAATATTCTAAAAATAAGTCTGAATCAACTGGGTCTTTGAAGATAAGGAAAGTGTCGTCTACAGAGCGTTTATAGTAAATGGGTTTGAAATTACTTGGGCAGTCGTTAAGCCACATTGCTTCGTGATGACATAAAAAAGATTTGCTAGAGAGGGACCGAGCCGGGAGCCCATGGACACTCCATCGATTTGTTTGTATAGCCTATTGTTGAAAACAAAAAAATGAATCATCGATAGCCAGATTGAGAGCATTTCTGAAAGTGGGTTGGCTTAAGTTATGAACTGAATCAGTGTTATCACATATTTTGCCGCATATAATGTCTATTTTCTCGTCCAGGGGTATATTGGTCAACAGGGTAGTGATGTCGAAACTGGATAAGTACGCTTAAAGTGGCAATTGAAGAATTTTGATGCAGTCTTCAAGTTCATAAGAATTGCGCAAGGTATTTTGATCTTTACTGCAAACTGTTTCTGGACAATCTATTTGATCCCGGCATTGCTAAGCCTACTATTTGCAAGTTAGATTTTTCCACTTACTTCCATACTACAGAAAAGCCACCGTAGCTACAGTCAACTCTCTAAGAAATTTCCTCTCCGAAGATTATCCGTATATAAATTTCAAGTTTTGTTACAAAAACATTCGGTCATATTTTAAATTTAAATTCAAAAAATTCCCACACCTTGTCTGTCCTGTGTTGTTTATAAATTGCAGTGTAAAGGCTGCAGTGCTTCGTACGTTGGCAGCACTAGGCAGCATTATAAAGCCCGCGTTGATCAACATTTATGTATATCTAGTAAAACAGGTTTACCACTTGCCAAACCTACCCATTCAGCTCCTCGTCTTCATGTAGAGTTAGACAATCATCCCATTAGCAGGAAAAAACTTCTCCATCATCAACTTTTCAAACCCAATGGAACTGACAACTTTACAATCTCTCTACATCCATAAAACAAAACCCAGCCCTAATACAATGACTACAGTTGTACCGCTCAACACGATCTATAACTGATTTTTCCACTCCAACTGTACTAGCTCTGATCCTTCCGATCATTGACGGTACCAGGCTGCTTCTTCCTAATTGCCCGACTGTACAAGCATTCTTGTTAGGCCTCTCTGAACCTGCCCGATCATTCACGTTTTACACCTTACACCGTTAGCATCTCTTTCCTCATTTAAGTTGAGAAATTAAATTATCCCTTTTTTGAAATAAACTTGTTCCTTTTATTGTAGACTTCAACACTTTATATTTTTAGTTTCTAAACATGGAGAAAGACGTTTCCCGAAACGTCAATTTCAATTTTATGATTAGTTGACCTCATATTTAATACCTCTATTTCTTTTCTGTAGATGAAAGACGAAAAATTGACCGTACTATCACTACAGGTACTCCGAAGTTTGTGATTAAAGACGTGGTGAAAATTTTTACTGTGGAATATAATTAGCATAAACATAAATTCTGACACAATGGAGTTTTTGTTGTTGGTCTTCGTAAGGCAGGACTTGACATGAGTACCATCTTCGAATTGCTTGAGCCGTTTGGTATCGCCAAAAGGTTTGTGAACCGCACTTTAAGAAGGTTTAAGGGACATAAAACCATCGATGACATCCCTCGGTCAATTCATCCTCGCCCCTGAGGACTCTCAAGAAGGTAAAGCAGTTTTTGTCACATTCAGAAGGAATCTGCTGAGGAAGCAAAAAATTCTGGCTACGGAGATGGAAATATCGCCAAGATCAATGTCTAGGTCAATCAGAGATAACCTAAGCATGCTAGCTCATCGAACACTGGCCTTCTGTCAACCTTGGCTTTAAGAGGAATCTCAATGAAAAGATCATAAAGTTGTTGATAAGGTACACACGTGGAGCTCAAAGTAATATCCTTTTCATGGATGAAAAAATGTTCACTGTAGATGAGAGCTTCAACCGTGAAAATGATGAGGGATATGCTTATAATGATAAGGAATATGCTCATAATGCTTCTGAAGTCATTTACAGTGTTCAAAAAGGCCACCATCTTGTGAAAGTGATGATTTTTTGGGGTGTGTTTCATCATGGGGTGACGGAGCTGCATATTTGCAAAACACGGTGAAAACCATAGATCGTGAGTGCATTGATGACATTCTTGAAGATAAGATTAGTTACTTGATCAATATTTTGTTCAGTGGGAAAGAATGGAACTTTCAGCAAGATTCGGCTCCAGCACTCACAGCAAATTTTGCTCAGTTATACGTGGCTCTCCCAGAATGCTCCTGGCTTGATGGTGGCTGATAATTGGCCGTGTGGTAGTCCTGACTTGAACCCTTTGGATTACAAACTCTAGTCAGTATTGGACAACATGGTTTGCTCTAAGCCACACAACAATCTCGACTCACTTCAGCGCTTCTTTGTTGCTGCAGTGACCAAATTTCCAAGTGCTTTTAACCGTAAAGCAATTGATGAATGGCCGGTTAGATTGAAGCTTTGTGTTGACAATAAGTAGGCATATTTGAATGAAAATATGCTTATAATTTCTTTATTTGTTATTATATGTATTTTAAAAGATTCTGCTGAAAGTCATTATTTTCACTCTTTAATTTTGGTCTAAATTAATTATTTATAGCTAGATTAAGCACTTGTGCCAAAGCGTCCATGAATGATATACCTTGTGCCATAGACCACACCATACATTGACTGGACACTGGCCCCTAAGCCAGATTTCGGTCCCACAATTGTTCGTGCTGCACGGTGCCGCTCACGCATTTGTTATATGTTTTTCTTCCAATACTTTTTCATACCTTGTTTAGCTAATTGACTTAATTTTTTTGCACTCAGTAATGACTGGCTAACCTGTACATACTTCGAAAACTTCTATACGCAACAAATTCACATAAATATTAAGGCTTAAAGTGTAATTCCGTAGAGCATCTGTTTATGACATCCTTTGATACATACAGTAGAGTAAAACTAATTCGCAATGGTTTGTGAAATAAACAGTCTCATTTTGTAAAACAGGAGCTTCTCAAATTTGTCGGTGGTATGCTCGATTTGTAACGAAATGCCACGTAAACATCTTATGAAAATGTTAAATGAAATTTATTTGGCCTACGGGTCAAGCACGACGATCAGAACAAACAGCAGAGCTGAAGGGTGAGTCGGAGCAGCTTGCAGACATTAAGTGATAGAGCCCTGGTAGCAGTGAAGTGATGAAGCGATGGCTGACATGAAGTGATCTAGCATAGGAAGCAGTGAAGTTTTATACCAATGGCTGCATTCAAGTGATATAGCATTAGCGACTGTGGAGTTATCTGAATCATGAAGCACTGGCAATTATGAAGTGGTGTAGTATTCAGCATTGACAGCAGTGAAATGATACCGCATTGGTAGCCGTGAAATGATCTAACGTCTTCAGCAGTTAAACGATGTAGCATTGGCAGGCCTAGAGTGATCTAGCATCGGTAACTGTGAAGTGATGTAGCATTGACCGTCGTAAAGTGATCTAACATTGACAGTTGTGAATTGATCTAACATTGGCAGCTGTGACGTGATCTGACATTGGGATCCGCGAAGTGATGTAACATTGGCAGCTGTGAAGTGATGTCATGTAGGCCACTATGGAGTAATTTAACTCCGACAACCATGAAGTGACGTAACATTGTCATCTATTTAATCATGTAATGTAGGCAATCATGGAGCGATGTAAAATAGTCGTCCACTAAATTATGTAATTTAGGCAACCTTGAAGTGATTAAACATAGTAATCCATTAAATCAGGAAATGTAGGCAACCATGAGATCTAGATACCAGGAACATATGCAATATGAAGTGATATAACTCAGACAACCATGACGTGTTGTAGTGTAGTGAACAACCATGATGCCATTCAACTTAGGCAGCCATGGAATGATTCAACTTATGTAACTATAAAAGTGCTTCAATTTCTGCAACCATTAATTGATGTAACATAGGCAACCATGAAGTGATGTAACGTAGGTGACCACAAAGTGGCCTAGAATTCTTAGACATAATGTCAATACGAAGCCCAGAGCAGGCGAACAGGAATAGTTGGAGCTACGGCGGCGCTGACGGAAGACTCATATGACAATTATTGTCATCCTCGACCGCTCCCGTTGCTGGTTAGGTCAGTGCTTTCACAGTGGGCCATGCATGTCAGAAGCCTTGACGCTGCACTACCAAGTACCTAAAGTCTCTTCCCTGGCTAAGAAGCGAACTTTAGACCTAGAGGCAACAAGTTCAGCCCTCAAAACACTCTAACACTGTAGGTATAAAAGTATATAAATTACCTATTTGCTATTTTCTTGGCAAAACTTCTTGTCTGTTGGAATTTCTCCGCAAAAACAATAATTTGGAAGTTACACAAAAGTGTACAGTGGACTCACGGTAATTTGTTTGCGAAGATTATATATTTTAGAATAACAAGCAAAATAAATTACTAAATTTACTTTACTATAATATATTGTAGCACCATTTTCTCTCCTTTTTGTGGTAATGTGCCAAGCTGAGAGAACTTTCATCGTTCTAAACAAAATATTCCTATTTTTACTGTTATTTTGGAAACTGTACATATAGTGTATCAGAAAAACTAGTTCATTGCGACTTTAGAAATTCTTATAAGATTGAAGACATAACTTATTCAGTATAGATCCATGGAATATTAGTCAAGTTATTATTATTATTATTATTATTATCTCCGTCGAGAACGTTATGCTTGGGCTCGCGTTTTCTGTTTAGTAACAAGATAATGCAAAATTCTATTGGCGGATCTGCGAGAAAATTACAGGAACTGCTCGTAATGTCAGGCGGTCAGATAATTACATTTTGGTGATATACTAGACAAGAATCGTTTGTCTTCCTTATCCTTTCTCCTCACCATTGAATAAACATTAGTTAAGAAAGTTTTAAAGTCAATACCTGTGAACAGTGATTGTTTCAGTTCTGCTTGGTCTTAAGCTTACGGTGAAAAATGTATTCTGAGCAAACACGAGCGCACTCTATACTAAGGTGTTTGCTCTCTACATTTCACTACCTTCATTTTTTTCATTTTTCTCCCCTTCGAAATTGTTTATGACAGTAGTATAGCTGCTAAAGGCTACAATCTGTGTATCGTAAAGCGGCAAGTCAACATTAAGACTTGAATCCTTCTTTGCAAGAAATCAACTATAAACAATAGCCGGTTCTCTGTTGAGTTTAACAATGAAAGACGTTCTTAAGGGGGCTTCATATAATACCACTTAACTGTAAGCAAGTAAACCATTGTATAAAGTTGCTGAGAATATATGATGATATCAAAAGAGGCTATAACTCTGCTAAAAGAATATCAGCTCCTCTCTCTCTCGTATTATAAGTTTTTGAAATTTATGAAGGACCTAAGAAATCTACGGAATTTAATCAACAGATTTAAGTATCTACTCGGAGCATATCAGATTTTCCTGTCTCTGCTTAACAGAGATGAACTCATATGTATCAATACTATAATTTTTTTTATTACGCATTATCCATCCTATTTGCCAATTTTGATGTAGATAGCCGGCAATTTAACAACACAAGGTCGTAAGAAACTGAATATGGGGACATTTCTGGACAATTGACGGAACTTGGAAGTTCTTCATAATTACCCATTTTCGAGCGACTTCCAACGTTATGTGTGATAATTTGCATACGACAAAAGTACAGTCGACCAAACTATTGACAGGCCTGAACTATACACCCGTACATAACGCTCAGGTAATGCTTGACATCAGCGGCCTGGATGATATAACCAGAGTCGACAAAAAATTGCAATTTTCAAGAAATCTTATTGAGCAGAGTTACTAGAGATTGGGCGCAGTAGCGTTGGCGTGCATGCTGCACAACTGCTAAGGTAATTTGAGCGGGACACGCGTGTTTGTCGTAGGGTTGCTAGAGAGGGCGTTGCTATGCTAGAGAGTGTGTCGTAAACTTGCCAAATTCACTGAATGATGCGTGTGTGTTAGGGTGTGTGTGTGTCGCAGACTTGCTAAAATAAAGTAAACGATTTTGGAGCGCCTGTCGTAGACCTACCAAATGGTACTAATTAATAATTATTTTGGAGTGCATATCGTAGCCTTACCAAAGTGAATGGAGTATTTAGAATACATGTCGTAGACTTACCATAGTGAACTAATTGATTATGGAATTCGTATCGTAGACTCGTCAAAGCGAACTTAAACGATGCTTTAGCTTATGTCGTACACTCACAAAGTGATGCTGGAGCCCAGGTCGCAGACCCACCAAATTGAGGGTGGGTGACTCACCAGCGAAAGACGTGTAATATTGGAGTGCGAGATGGACACAAGGATATCGTCCTGAGCAGAGTCGTTGCACACAAAGGCGCCTCTGCTCACCACTCCCAGGTCGCTGCCCACCGCGTAGAACCGCAGCTGCTGCCCGCCTCCCGACAGGCCGTGGTCTACTCCTGAGATTTTGCTGTGCGGCGGGAGACGGTAATTGTTATTAGAGGACACGCGAAGTTCTGAGACAGCCAATATTCTGGAAGGACAGACAGCATTTCTGTACAGATAGGCACTTTCTGTGAGGGTAGGCATTATGTTGTGGAGACAGGCACCATTTTGGGAAGACAGGCCTGCACTATTCTGTGAAGACAGCCATTTTTCTGAGAAATCAAGTAGTATTTTGTGGAAGCAGGTATTATTCTGATGTACTAGGATTTATCCTGTGCAGAGAAGGATTAGTTTATAAGAATAGGTATTATTCTATGAGGACAGGTATTATTCTGCGAGGAAAGGCGTCATTCAATGAGGCCGACATTATGCTGAGAAACAGGCACTATTCTCGATGGATATCAGCTAATCTGCAGCAAGAAGTCCATACTCTACGAGGTCAGACATTATTCAAAGAGGTTAGGCAATACAATAAGAGCACAAGTATAGTTCTACAATGACAGTCATTATTCTGCCGGTACAGTACTCATTACTGTGAGTGTAACTGTAATATATTCTTAGTACATATACTTATTCACTGTGGGTAGGCATAATTCAGCGAGGACAGGCGTTAATCTTGAGTGATAGACATCATTCTGGAGAAGGGGAATATTCTGCTAGGAAAAGCAGGCATTATGTGTTGGCTGGCTTTGTTCTGTGAGGGCAGACATTATTCTGAAAGGGCAGGCATTATTCTGTAAGGGCAGGCATTATTCTGTATGGGCAGGCATTATTTTGTAAGGGCAGGCATTATTCTGTAAGGGCAGGCATTATTCTGAAAGGGCAGGCATTATTCTGCAGGGGCAAGCATTGTTCTGTAAGGGTAGGCATTATTCTGTAAGGGCAGGCATTATTTTTGTGAGGGCAGGTATTATTCTGTAAGGGCAACGATTATTAGAGGGCAGGTATTAGTTTGTGAGGGCCGGTGTTGTTTTGTGAGGGCATACTTTCATACTTTGTGCTGTCAAAGCAGACATGACTTATTAGAACTCAGGCATTACTCTGGGCAAGTTCGATATGATTACCTCGATGGAGACCAACTAAACCACTTACTGCTAACATTTCTGAACTGTCAATGCTTATCGTGAGCTGGCAGCATGTGTGATATATCAAGTAGCATGATAAACCTTGTGCTGGCGACACTAACATACGTAGATCAGTCGTAGCGCTAGTTACGTCAACAAAGGTGAATCGTAATACTCACACTTCTGACAAAGATGACTCATAGATCTAGTAACGCTAACTAATATAAGTAGATGTATTCTAGAGCAGGTAACGCTTAGCTAGAGTCAGTGACACTAATAAAGGCTAGAACCGCACCTGTCGGTAACATTGACAGTGATGGTATCAAGGCCAGTCTCCACGGCGATGTTGTCATGCAGAGGGAAGCGTACGGGTGAAGAGCTCGAAATATGCACCAGGAGGTGTTGGCTGCGCCGCAAGGCCCTCATCAGGTCTTTTGGAACCGTCTGTGGGTAATGCATATTGAGTCAGCAGATAGTTACTCTATACTGCTTCTGCAATTAGATTAGATTAGATAGGCGGCAGTAGACGAACCAAAAGGCCCATTCCCAAAGAGACACCAGGACTTCCACCCCGGACCTCTATGTGCTATTTCCATTATGTTAGTAGGATGTAAAGGAATGGAGAAACGAGAGGAGAAAAAATGGAAGACGAATGAGGAAAAAGAAAGGAGAAATAAAAAAGAAGGGGGAGAAGAATCTACGCCAAAGCGATGGTTATTAATGCCCGCAAGCATGATCGATGGCCGCTGATATGCGGAGCTTAAAGATATAGATGGAGCGGAAGTGAGAAGAAGTCAGCTTAAAATGGCCGGGGAAGTTTTGGCCGTTAAGTGCTTGCGACTCATGGAGAAGGAGTTCTTAGCAATAGAGGATGTCTCTCCCAATGTATGTCAAGACGATTTTTAAACGAGTTGACCGACTCCGCACCAACAACGTCGGAAGGGAGTCTATTCCAAATACTGACTATGGAATAGGGAAAGAACTGCAGACTTAAGGTTGTTCTTCGAGCTTTATGCTTGAGTTTTTGACCGTTATTTCGCAAGCGATCATTGGGGTCTCTTTCAAAGAGTCCCGTTATAGGTACGTCGTTTAAGCCATTCAAGTACTTGATTGTTTCTATTAGTTGTCCCCTGAGTCGTCTTTGCTCGAGAGAGATCAGACACAGTTCTTTCAGGTGACGTTCATACGACTTGTTTCTTAGCTGAAGTATCAGTTTCGTTGCTCTGCGTTGGACTCTTTCCATGTTATCGATATCTTTACAGAGATGCGGCGACCAGAATTGAACAGCAAACTTTAAGTGTGGCCTCACTAATGAATTACAGTCGGTACTCATCATACG
The DNA here is from genome assembly GCA_001587735.2 of Parhyale hawaiensis. Taxonomy (NCBI): domain Eukaryota; kingdom Metazoa; phylum Arthropoda; class Malacostraca; order Amphipoda; family Hyalidae; genus Parhyale; species Parhyale hawaiensis. Next base: position 1,650,992 of record LQNS02278145.1, read on the forward strand.
CACAGTAATGTTACCTGATCTTCCATGCGCACCGAATATCAATTTCCTGCAAACCTTAGGACAATAAAATGGATTTCATGAATCAGCTGTAGTTGAGAATCTACGACTGTCAAACCGCTGGGACACAGTGTGCCCAGAAACTCCAAATGCGTTTTTTTTTCGTTAATAAAGAACTTATAATTATTAGTAATAAAGTAAATCTATGTACTTAGAAAATATTCTTACACGAACGTACAGTCAAGAACATTATTATTATGAGCCACCTTGGCAAAGTTTATTTTTAGATAATCTGAATGAATTTTGCCTGTGTAGGTAATGTCTGCAGCTGGGAAAAAGTAAAGTTAAAATTCTCAATTGGAATCACACAAGTGGCATCCCTGGGAGCAGCAGGAGCAATTTACGCCCACGAATAATACTAAAACATTAAAATAGAAGAGGATTTTATAGAGATGTCGAGGGCTCTCTGAATGTAATCAGCCATGATGGCTCATTCGGCGGCACTTTTGCTATTTTTGTGAAAAGAAAAAGGAACGTCTCGAGGCGGCCATAAAATGTGAAGACAAGAAGTGGGAGGAGCGAGCTGGAGTTTATTACACTGTCCTCTGCCAAATATTTGGTGCATTCTTGTGAAAAATCTGCAAGAATTAAGTTTCAAATCATAAGACCGACCTTGGTGGCATTGGGTACGACAAAGAAATAAAAAATACCAGCGACTTTGTTTTATTTGAAAGTTGCCTGTTGAACTACAGGTCAGGACTGGGTACAGTTAAGTCATTCTTTAGGAAAACTTCATCAGTGAAGCCACTAAATACAACGGGCACAAGCTGCCGTACGGGCTCTAACTTCTTGCTTCACAACGAGTTTTGTTAACTTAACTTTGTAGGAAATGATGTTCTCGACTCTGAGAAGAAGAAGAGTAGAAATTTCTTTTCCGACTTTGCCGATAGCTCTTTGAAAAATATTTAGAAGTACAGCCATAGTAAGCAGATGGCTAAAGTCTGCTTCTTTAATTCTATACCGAGGAAGTGATCATACATTGTTACTTCTATTGTGTTATTCTTACATAGCGTTTCTCAGTCGCCGAAACTCAGCATTTGGGTCTGTTCTTATTCCTTCTCTGTTTCAATCTGTAATTTATCTATATACTTAGTAATGTTTCTATTTCTAAATGTTTTGTTGACCAATTGTATCACCTAGGAACAATTATATGCTCTACATATTAAGGTATACATGATGCTAAATCACCCGGCAAAATAATCCCAAATTCCTCTAATTTTCGTAAACTCAACATAACATTTCGTACAAAACTATTCAGCGCATTATGCATACTTCAGGCCTGTCAGAATTCTAAGCCGCATCAGAAACTGATTTAAGATTTTAGCTCCGGAGATGGCCAAATATGTTGAGACAGAAGTCGTCTTGGGAGGAAAAAGCCCTTGGCATAACTGACACAGAAATATGTGCTCCTCAGCCTTTTGTGCCGTAGGTTATATAAGCAATGTGCTGTGCCGTATATAAGCAATGTGCTGTGCCGTATATAAGCAATGTGCTGTGCCGTATATAAGCAATGTGCTGTGCCGTATATAAGCAATTTGCTGTGCCGTATATAAGCAATGTGTTGTGCCGTATATGAGCAATGTGCTGTGCCGTACATAAGAAATGTGCAGTGCCGTTTATAAGAAATGTGTTGTGCCGTATATAAGAAATGTGTTGTGCCGTATATAAGAAATGTGTTGTGTCGTATATAAGCAATGTGCTGTGCCGTATATAAGCAATGTGCTGTGCCGTATATAAGAAATGTGCTGTGTCATATATAAGCAATGTGCTAAGCCGTATATAAGCAATTTGCTGCGCCGTTTATAAGCAATGTGTTGTGCCGTATATAAGCAATGTGTTGTGCCGTATATAAGAAATGTGTTGTGCCGTATATAAGAAATGTGTTGTGCTGTATATAAGCAATGTGCTGGGCCGTATATAAGCAATGTGCTGTGCCGTATATAAGAAATGTGCTGTGTCATATATAAGCAATGTGCTAAGCCGTATATAAGCATTGTGCTGTGCCGTATATAAGCAATGTGTTGTGCCGTATATAAGAATGTGCTGTGCTGTACATAAGCAATGTGCTGTGCCGTATATAAGAAATGTGCTGTACTGTATATAAGAAATGTGCTGTGCCGTATATAAGAAATGTGCTGTGCCGTATATAAGAAATGTGCTGTGCCGTATATAAGCAATGTGCTGTGCCATATATAAGCAATGTGCTGTGCCGTAATGTGTTGTGCCGTATATAAGCAATGTGCTGTCCCGTATATAAGCAATGTGTTGTGCCGTATGTAAGCAATGTGCTGTGCCGTATATAAGAATGTGCTGTGCCATATATAAGAAATTTGCTGTGCCGTATATAAGCAATGTGCTGTGCCATATATAAACAATGTGCTGTGCCGTATATAAGCAATGTTTTGTGCCTTATATAAGCAATGTGCTGTGCCGTATATAAGCAATCTGCTGTGCCTTATATAAGCAATGTGCTGTGCCGTATATAAGAAATGTGCTGTGCGGCAAACGCACAGCCATCCTCTGAATTGAAGAACATCTCATCGTCTGGCACTTTTCTCCCTGTTGAAAGAGACTGAAAAGTTCATAGACTGATGGCTCAGGTAATACCGTGATATTTACACAATATTGGTTCTCACGTTCACTTCAAAATCGAATTTTCTTTGTGACGCCCAGAGACATCTAACCCAGCTTCTAACCTATTTCAACTATCGAGATACTGCTGCATTTGTATCATTATATTACACAAGGTGCTTAACGTAACGTGTCAGGAATGAAACCACTCTGCTATAATTCTATACATTTGCAGACTCATTCCACTACCAGTTGTTTGTATGCTGAGAAAAGTGTTGCCCAAGGTGTGCTTGTCCAGTACGCATACTGCAGTTTTTGTGCTGGACGGGCACACCATAGTAGGTCTTTCATGTCGGTACACGGCAATGCACTTGTTTTGGCATGACGCTCTTCTCAGCGCACGTATCAACACAACGACAGTTGCGTGGTGGGGACCAAAACCTATAGGCGTTGTCTACTCTCTGGGAATGGACTTCTTGCATGGTCAGGTTAAGGCCTAATATGTGATCTAAAATAATATGTTTGGATAATAAGCACTTTTTAGTCTTTCTGTAGTAGAGCTGAAATCGAGTAGTCCAGGAGGCTACTTCTCCCTAACTTGAAACGAGATAGTTGATTTGCCCAGCAGGATTAAGTTTCAAGCCTAAACTTCGAATCGATTGGACTTGAGAATGCCGATAAGTCAATCCTGTCACATAAACTGAGATATTCAGATTTTTCGGGCTTTATTGGGTTACTGCTGACATTATCAACGCTACTTAAGAGGCGACACCCACGTTCTCGTGTGAGCTCAACTCAGCTTCGTCCAGTGCCTGGCCAAGTGCTGATATCTCAAGCAGATACAAGGTAGGGCAAAGTAAAGTGTTGGGACAGTTCGTTGTGCTCGTACAAACACAACCGTACTTGTCTATTGAAAGGTTTATGAAAATGTTAGCCGCCATGCCAAACGGCTGCTAGAAAATGTAACTGGAACCAAAGTCAATCGGGACCGCCTAGGCCGCAATCAACCGAGTCCCACTTCAGCGGTTGAGATGTTGCGTACAAAATAGGTATTACTTGCCAAAGGAGATGAGAAGTTCGCTGCAAGTCAGCACGCGAGTCTACAGTTAACGAAAGCACTCTGAGAGCGCATATTTCTGCCAGGCTAAGCAACGGTAGCGAAAAAACTTTAAATTGGATCTGAAACTATGATTTTCTTTGTACCAGCACTAAAATCTAATCGTCTGTGTCTATTACCGATCTAAGATCCGCTTACAACTTTTTGAGTTATTTTGATAACAAATATAAAATCAAGTATAAAGAAAAACAAATAAACAAACAAATAAACAAGCGAATACACAGATCATCACAACAATTTGGCCATTTATTCTTCTTGATATACCCAACAACTCAGGTAAAATTCATAAAATTCCGCCCACAGCTTTTCGAGCTACAGTAGTAACAAAACATAGACAGACAAACAAACCGTTGAACGGATCTTCACACTCCTAACGATCCCTGTAAATATCGTAAGGATCTGTGTATAACTATTTGTGACAGACAAACAAACAGTCAAAGACTCGACCAGACAAATAGACACACAACAAACACGAAAAAAAAATCGTAACCACCTTGGAGGAGGTAATTAGTTCATTTTCTGTGAATGTAATTGAGTAAAGTTCACCTAAGGCTTGGCTTAAGTATTTACAGGTGTAGAAGGACAGAAACACAAACACGCTGAAAGCAAAACTTCTTCGCGGATACTCCTCTGGTTGTAACTAGCAGTGTCTTGGATATCTCTTAAGACCTGGAACGAACCAGAACTCAGAAACATTAGCGATTTTCTGCTGTTGACAAGGAAGCAGCAACAGCAGAACATTCGGACAGACTGTGAGAGCAGCAATAGACTATAGTGTGGACCCGGCTTTAGCGAGGCTCACCTTCTGCCCCACGTAGCAGTTCGTGATGTTGAGGGACGCGTGAGTGACGCGCTCACCAGCTCTGGGTACCAGAGGACATGGCCGCCGCATCAGATCATCCATGGCGTTAGATACGTCAGCCTGGTGAGCAAATGTTTTATTAGATTACACGGTTTATCTTGCGAACAGGTCTAGGCCACTTATTTGTAATGTCTGATAATATGGTCAAGTCTACAATAACCATCTACTGCATGGCACTGGAAGCCAATGCATTGCTATGTTTTAAATTTTACTGACGAACATACAATAACTGCGGCACTGACTATACAACATAATGGTAACATGGCAAAATTGTACTACATGTAGTGACCGACTACACTGCACGGTTAAGAAGCCCAAGAATCAGCGATGCCAGCCCCTGGCATGCTCCGCACTCAACACTAAAGGTAACAAGTCGTCAATTTTTCATATTTAATTGACCGCTAATGCTGGAAAACTCTTGTCAAAGTAAGGTACATGTGGTTATGGTGTCAGCACATTCGCTGCTGAGTAATTATTGCTCATGTTGAAATGTATGCGTCTCCCGCAGTAGGTTGCGAGGGAGAACGCAGGGTAAATCTTTAATCAATACATAAGGGTCGACTAAATTTTAATACATTGCCGTTTCGAGAATTTTCATTTCCCATAAGGCATATCAATTATCTTCCTCTTACCTTGCATTCTCATTTTAAATAGATTTTCTTCGTACAATCATTAAAAATAACGGTTATCCACTCCATCTTTTCAATCACAACTGCAGACTGTGTATGGACAAACTATTTGACCACGGTATAGCTAAACGGATTGTTTGTAAATTAGATTTTTTCCACTCCCTTCCATTCTATAGCAAAACTACTGTCGATACAGTGAACACTCTGAAAAACTTTCCTCTCCGAAGCTTACACGCATATTAACATCAGCTTCTCTTACAAAAGCACATTTATCAGAGGATCCTATTTAAATTTGAAGACAAACCTCCCGCACTTTTTCTGTCTAGTGTTGTCTATAAATTTCAGTGCAGAAGCTTCTATGCTTCGTATGTTGGCAGCACTGGATAGCATTTCAAAGCCCGCGTTGATCAACATTTAGGTATACCCAGTAGAACAGGTTTACCACTTGCAAAACCCTACTCGTTAAGTCCCCGTCTTGATGCTGGACAAAACTATCACCCTTTTAGCAGGAAAGACTTCTCCGTCATAGACTTTTAAAATCTAATAGAAATATCAATTTTGGAATCTCTTTACATCCATAAAACAAAACCTACCGCCAATACAACGACTACGGCTGTACCTCTCATTACGGGTCCACAACTGGATCTTATTTGTTTCCCTCGACTGTACCTGCTCTCTTCCCCCCGCACAATGACTGTACCACCACTGCTACTTCCTTCAAATCGCCCGACTGTACAAGCATTGTCGTTAGGACCTTCTAAGCTTACCTCTGTCATTCGCGTTTCACACCTCCCACCTATAACATCTCGTCTACCCGCTCGTGTTACTAAAATGAAATTTTTCTCTTTTAGGCTTCCTTTACGATATTCTTATTTCTGAAGATGGGAAATAAAGTTTTCAAACCGTTAGTTTTTTTTAATTTAGTGTGCTCTTATGCATTTATTAAATAATTATTGCTCTATTAGAGATATTTTTCTCTAAGTAAAAACTTTAAGTTTACACAACTAGTCCACCAATACAAAATTGAATGGTAAAGAAAGAAAGGAAGCTAGCATGCATTTGATTATATCTATCACGGACTAGTTTCTTTCGTTCGACCGATCGTAAAATCTGGGGAAATAATTCGCACTGTCAGGTAACAGTTATCGTAGAGTATTGAAGGTTACAAAATTACAATAGACTTGCGTAGACTCTTGTGATTCTTTTCTAGAAATGACTTCAAGGAACTAACAGAACATGTCATTGGCTCCTAACTGGCCTCAGAAATAACTCATCTTCGAAAGTTGGAAGTTTGCCCCTGCCATTCCTAATTCACGTTGATATTGTGCATTTTAGGTAGGTAGTTTAGAAGCGTAGGCTAGGTTTGTAGCTCCTTGGAGGGTCATCAAAAGATGTCTGCTTCCATACCTTGGACTGCATAGGAACCAGCAAATGTTAACAAGACGTACCTTGACAAAGTAGCAGTAGCAGGACACCTCCAGGTGACTGCTGCCATCGCTCTCATCAACATAGGTCCTCATGCGACACTCGTTCTGCATCTTGTGGCAGGAGTTGGTGGAGGGACCTCCGTTGTGGACCGTGTAGGTGTTGCGGGACCCGCTGTTGATGACGTTGTACGCATTTCTGTTGCTTTGGCACCGGACTGCGCTAAACACCATCAACGTCACAAGCAAATTGGCTCCTTTCATCTTTTCAAGAGAGGTATGCACATTTGTTTAAAAATTGGTCTTCCTACAATTTCTGGTACTGGTATGTATGTCTCGAATAGTTTTGAATTTTTCAAGAAACAGAAGCAGCACAAGATACCAGTTCTGCTAGTATAATTGATGTCTCCAGATCTCTGTTCGCTAACCCAATACAGAACTACCCAGTTCTTCACATACCTGTAAGGGCAGAAGTTAATAATACTATGACGCAATAGTTAGGTTGAAAACGATACGAATCTGAAGTTGGACGCCACTGAACTCAAGGTGTCTTCAAATGACTCGTCAAAGTTAAATTAAGCGAATCTTACAACGATTAACTTCTCCTAAACTTCAGGTCAAAGTTATAACTTGGCCGATTTCAGTCGTATTGCAGAAGTACGAAACACAGCGAAAAGTTTGAGAGAGCTGAAACGGCCATTTCCGTGAGTAAGACTGAGTTTTCAGAAGTCACAAGTGCAATAAATTTAGGGTTAACGGTTGCAGCTCAATTCAGCGGTTCGAAGCAAGTGCGCCAGTCTGAGATTCCTGACAAGTCTAACCTACCGGGTTTTGCTTTGCCGGCAACTGATGACGCTTGTGTACTATTGTCTTTCAATTTTAAAACTGAAATAATGTGTCCATACGGTATAATCTACTGAAATTTAAAATATAATTTATTTTGTGTTCTATGATTGATAGTCGAATGTTTGTATGTCTTATAATTGGTGTCCATGAAGTGCATATTCTACTTGATTCGCTGATGTCTGTAACGTTCCAGTAATTCTTATGATTACAAGAAGTCTATGCGTTTGTGCCATCAAATACAACAAAACACAAGCATCAGCACAAAAAATATTCCAAATTCATAATAAGAGGTTTATTTAAAATATGAGTTTCCAACTGAGCTTCATTCTTTCTAATACTTGAAAAAATGTATGTCTTCATATTTACGTTTATCGTTACAACGCCTTTAAGTCGTAAGATGACTGATGTTATTTTCAAAAAGAATGGCCGAAAGCTGAAACTACTTAGGATTTAGTACATGGTGTGAGACTCACTCATGCCACTCGATTCCGTATGATCAATCCATAGCGTAAGATTAAGTTCCAGACAAGCTTAGACTAAGAACATTAGACCTACTAGATTGACGTGAGCGCGTCCCCTAACACAGCGCACTCAGTGCCAACACTGGCAGCAGACCTCCTGTTGTGCAGGACTCATCTCTCTTGCTTTTCCTGTGTAGGCACGACCAGCATATGCCACCATATCCTCTAATGTTGTGAGCTCATCTCAGGAAAGCAGTGAACGGAAACCATGCCATGTTATCACGTCAGTGGCATCCATTACTGTACTGCTGCATGGTGCATGCTATCTTGGGCCTCGAATGTATGCCATTTGGTTCTTTGCATTTCGTAACGCCTCCAATGAACGAGCTGCAGCGTTACATACGCACTCCCGTCAGAATCTTGGTTTATCAGAGTGAATGAAAGGTTGAAGCTACGGAACAGCACGACTGTGCTGTGAAGCTGTGTTGTCCAGCACGTATGATGACCCTTGAACACGGGGCAGTTGAAAATATCGGGTAATAGTTTGTACATATAACGTCCTCTTTCTCAGCAGTCATACTCATAATCGTAATTTTCCTATGAGGGATACAGTACATTGCACTGCATTTATGATATCGAAGGCTTTTGTTGCTGCAAATTTCAAACAATGTGAGCATGAGCAATTGAGCCCGGTTCTTGTAAATATGTATAAGGAAAGGTAATGTCAAGCTGATCAGACACCTCCAAATGGAACATCGGTGCGTGAGGGTTCGGACTGCAGGTAGATGCCCTTTGGGCCCAAGAAGTGAGTCACCAAAGTCAACCGGAGATCTTTGAGTATTAAAGATAACGCTTACTTGACCGCACACCCTAAAGTTGGAAAGCCCCATCCCTTGGTTGGTGCTGCCGGCAGAATAATGATACCTGCTGGTGCTAGAACGGTGCACGACTGCGTTTGACCACAGATTGTTGGACCTGTGGTATCAAAGACAGAAGGCTCATGCGACAATTGCGATCCCGAAGAATTCCCATTTCTGTTTAGGGTAAGCATCCCCCGCAGTAGCGTCTTAAGCCAGAAATGTTGACTAGATAAGCAAAACACCTAAAGAATCCACCTTTCTGTCAAAGAGGTTCGATCCTTCATATACTAGCGTGCATAAGGCGGACGTTCTAACATTTTGCGACTGCGGCCAGGTGTGTTGCGGCATTAAATGACGGTAAGCTCTTGACAGCTGGGATTTCTTGACCATCTCCAATGCTAGATAAGTCAGTGCCCTCGCAGGGGCCTTTGTATGGCAGACACTCGTTCCATCGATATTTTGTTGAAAACTAAGTCCAGATATACAGCTCGGTTTTTCGAAAATAAAAATTGTTTGCCCGCTCTGTTCAAAATTTGTGACCAGGTTCAAATTAGATTTCTTTGATACCATTGGTTTCTCATTTTATTCATCCGAAGCACTGTAATATCGTCTTTCAGCGTGCCAAAAATTGAAAACCGTATCAAATAAATACGGTCTCTGACAAAGACCAAAGAACAATAAATAAAACCGTCAGTTAGGAATTCATGACATGATTATATTTTATCAAACCAAAACATTTGGAAGCGCGACTCATATACAATGCACCGTCGTCGTAGCTCATAAAGCGATTGTTTGAATTTGACTGTAAAACGGTGCGCAGACGAGCGATATCGACCAGAGAAAATTGTCGAATCATCAAGTTTGGCTCAACATTTCAATACACACTTAGCGGGAGAAACGTTTTTGCATCGGTATACTATCCTAGGGTAAAGTTTTTAGAAGTTGCATGAGAAAGAAATTGTAAACGTTAGTTTATTAAATTTTATTGATTGCGTAGTCAACATACATAGAACTCAGCAACTGAATGTTTGATACTATCTCTTAGATTATAAGCAAAATTTTGAGATGCAAGTTTTCTGCAGCTATCAACGTTGCAACCTGGAGACAAATGCATTTTATGCTTTTGACATCTTAGTTACAATTGCCACCATTTTCCTTCAGTCTGGTGGAGCATTTGTTGGCGAAATGTCACTGTCGGCAATATTTGCTTCTCGTCTGCATTGGGCTTTAGCTTACTTCTTGTGGACCATGGTTGTGCTCTGTACTCGTCCTATCAACTTTCATGCTAGTCAGTTTGAGGGTTAAACTTCTGCCTAGCTTATCCACTTACGGGAAAAAAGACGTGAAATATATAAATACCTAACTACTTATATAGGATGATAAATACTAAAGTCTTCGTTTTTAACTACAGTGTTCAGGGTTTGGTAGTTTGCGTTTCATTGCCGAACTGGTTGATTACATTACTCCAAGCAAACTACTTTAACGTGGCCATTTTACAAAAGTGGCTGATATAAATTTGTAAGGCTTGCTTATGCGACATCCTTTTTTTACTTTGTGCGAGTAGGTACATTTAATATATAAATGCAGTGGGAACTTCGATGCCTTCCCATTGATACAAAAACTGCGAGCTTTGTTTCAGCCGTTTTCCAATTATCAGAAGACTACAACGCTCATTTGGTGCCAGACAATCGGAAGACCTGATAGGTAATCTGGCGAGCAGAGAATGACCGTTGCGGTGCTGCAGGTGGCCAGTGACGGCATCCTGCCGTATCGCACGAGGGAAGTCTCACTGTGATGACGATGGTAATGTGGTCACTGCAAGACTCAGTTCAGTGTTTACTTTCCACGTGCTGACACTTTCTCCCTGTGCAAACTAGGAGGTGTTGCAAAGTTCGTTGTATTTTGGGCACACTGGGATACTTCCGTTGCCTTTTGCAGTACTGCGCTACCAAAGCGCTACCATATTGGTAACGCAGTACCGCAGTAACGTAAAGATTTCAAAGTAATGCACTACCGGTTTCGCACCGAAAAATTTCAGTGTTACCTCGCCTTATCGCAATTTGCAAAAGTTGTGAAACGAAGACAGCAGTCGCCAAATTTGTTGCTCGGTATTGCAAAACTGTTGTGCAGCTGGCAGGGGGTGTTGCTCCCAGTGTTTGTCAAGATGATTCTTGAACTCGTTTACTGTCTCTGCACCGACAGCGTCAGAGGGGAGTCTATTCTAAATGTTCACTAAAGCCCCGTCCAGACTACTGCTCATAAGTGTAGAAAAAGCTAGTGCAATTTCGCAGAACGCGGCGAAAATCTCATAGCAGTGTCGACACTGTCGCACGGTGCAGGGTAGCGACGCTTGACTATTAAGGGCAGATGTTCAGCAAAACTTTGGGTGCTCCCGCTCTTTGGTTCAAAGGAGTTGCTTTTTGTCACTATTAATAACTTATTTTACTTCTAGTATCGACACAACTATGTATAAGCAATGATTCTAAATATAGATACTACTTTTATGCGTTCTCTAGTAAAACTCATACTAGCAATGGAGCTAGGGTTGACATTTTCATACTTTTCAACCATAAGGTATTGTTTGTGAGGTTGTCAAGTTGATAAATTTAAGTGTGGTTTCTCGATAATGTATATCCTCCATGCGTAGTGCAAAGTGTTGGGACATTTTATTTTGTCCCTTAAACACAACTGTGTAACCACAAAACGTCGATAAAATGTTTACCGTCAACTCAATTTTTGACACAAGTGTCGTTACTGCAGTGAAATTCATATTTCTCGTGAAATCTACAGTAAATTCGAACTCAGAGAACCTTAAATCTTATGAAATGTCTATAAAAAAGTATGGAAATCTCGTGTAACGCCTAATTTATTCGTACTGCGTGAGAGGAGCCTGCTTTGTTCGCAGCCTCAATCGCGTGAAAATATACAGCAAGTTGGAAGGTCGTAAAAACGCTCAAACCTGCAATTTGACGACAAAAACTCACAGTTATCAGCGAAGTCGCCAAAGTGTGGACAGATTTTGCCGGTATCTGGACGGGGCTTAAGAAGTACGGGGAGAGTTGCTGGCTCAGCGTGGTCTTTCTTTCTAGATGATTGAGTTTTCTGGTTGTAGTTTCGAAGACGATCTTCGGCCTCTCTGTCAAAAAGTTCGTTTGTAGATATGTCACTGAAGCCAAATGCATACTTGAATGTTTCTATTAGTTGCCCTCTGGGTCATCTTTGTTCGATAGAGTGGTGTCCAACTTATTGTAGGCGGCGCTCGTATGGCTTCTTTCGGAGAGAGGTCTAGTACATAAGTTAGAAATAGATATATACATTTGATACACACCGAAACTAACTCTTATATTATACATTATACNTCTGGGTCATCCTTGTTCGATAGAGTGGTGTCCAACTTATTGTAGGCGGCGCTCGTATGGCTTCTTTCGGAGAGAGGTCTAGTACATAAGTTAGAAATAGATATATACATTTGATACACACCGAAACTAACTCTTATATTATACATTATGCTAATTCACATACTCTTATCGAGGTTGCGCTTAGACAAATAGTGATTTATAAATAACATATAAATTCTTTTTTAATGTTACATCACCTATGAGAACACATATACATGAAGAGTATCTAGCTCATCTAATGGGAAAATGTTAACCCAGATTCTTTATTTAACTCCGATAACCAAGCTGAAATTTATACTTACCCTAACGATAAACTCCCTTTGTAGTTTTCAAATTATATGAAATTAATTAAAATGATAACAAATACAGGGCAAACTGGGGAACTTCTCCTCCGAATTATTTCACAGTTGGATTACTATTTATAGTGGCCGGGCACCAATTACTAAGAGGTATAGTGATAGATGACAGCTAACGCGGTAATGCGCTAGTGAGTTTTGGTAACGATGGTACTGCGCTTTCAATCTCGGTAACGGTAACGCGGACTGCTGTAATGAAATTGAAATTGGTGACGCATTGACGGTAATGCACTGCCGGTTTAGTGACAGCCAGTCCAGCTCTGTTTATGGGATTCTTGAAAATGTATTGGGGAAGGAACAAGTTGGAGGCTTTTTCATAATATTCCATTGCATAATTTGCTGTGGAAAATTGCATAAGGATAGTCAGCAAAATAATTTCCTTTCTTGTCAGTGACTTCTTCCAATCGTTCAGTGAGTTTCTTGATACCTCTGTGTTTAAAATCTTTTAGGTTTGAGCTAGTGTATTTCTCCGAATAAGCGCTAAATTTCACATCTTCATTGATCGATACCCCACGCAATGCATTGAAAAATGATGAAAATCTAACGTTGACAATACTGCGAGTACGGAGGATGAAACGCTTCCTATCCAAGTTCTTGAATCGCCGTTTTGGTCACACTAGCAAATGTCTGAGGACGGGCTTTTTCGTGTTGCAGAATACCATTTTGCTCATCAGTCTTTTTCGTTGAACTGACTAATTATGGAATCAGTGCATGTCTTAAATGTAGAGCTCGGCATTCGTGACTTGGATGCACTCAGAGCGTTCGTAATGGATTATAGCTTCCTGCAGTCCCACCATACACACAACATGGTCGTTCGACGATGAAGGTGTTGTTTTACTCGAGGAATCACTAATTTATTTGTCTTTTTGGGATTGAGACATTCTCTGCACATATTACTATAGGCGCAAAGATACTCTCTTCTTCATCGCCAGTGACAATGCGGCAAAGAAAGCTTTACTAGTGATCCTGTGCTAGGTGACGTCGAGCGTGCTCTAAGTCTGCTAAGCTTATCCAATGAGCGATGGTAGTTATTCCACATATTCTCGGACCGTCTGACGTGGTGACGTCAAAAAACAACGTTAGTTTAATCTCTTCTCATGGAACTCAATTACGAACCAGCCCAGGGCTTGGCTGTCAACTCAAAATTCCCAGTTTTAAAGAACGAAACCCAGCGGTGGGCGGTATTTTGAAGAGTTGTTTCTTTTCCATACACGTCACGAACAACACGAAAAGTAGGGCGGTTCTGTAAAAGGTCGGCTAATTTACAAAATGTATGGAAAATATGCAGTGTTTTTACATGTCACATTCCATACTAATGATTTGAGTGTGAAGCAAGAGCAATGAAATACACTAAGGCAAAAAGTCTAATAATAAATAACAGTCGGCAGAATTAAAATTTAACGTTTCGGGACTAAGAATCCCATCATCAGACATAAAGGTTAACCCACAATCTATAAAATAAAAGAATTTTCTTTATTATCTAATAATCAGGGAGCATTGATGTTAACGGGGGGAAGTCTAAAATGCAAATGAACAGAGCTGCGTCGAGGAGCTGGATGTCAACTCCTGTACAGTCAGCAGATTCTAGGCTAAGTGTGCACGGTATGAAGCGGTACAGCCGAGGTCATAATGTTGAGGCTAGGTATGGTTCTATAAACGTGGAGAGACTCTAGTGTTGTAAGCTCGATGGGATGGGAATAGTCTATGATGGAGAAGTCATTCCTGCTGATGGGATGGTTGTTTTGCTCAGCATGTTGGCGGGGGGCTGAATGTGGTGGTTTCGCTTGTGGTAAACCGGTACGACTGGATATACTTAAATGTTGGTCAATACGGGCTTTGAAGTGTTGTCCAGTGCTACCTACATATGAGGCACAGCAGGCCTCGCATCGGTAACGGTAAATAACACTGGACAAAAGTGGTGTGGGGGTTTGTCTTTAAATTTGAAGTAGGATCCTATGGTAAATGTGTTTTTATATGAAAATTTGAAATTGATATGAGGGTAGGCGTCAGAGAGGAACGTTTTCAAAGTGTTTACTGCACTAACAGAAGCATTGTCGTAGAACGGAAGGGAGTGGAAGAAATCCAATTTACTGACCCAAGGTTTGCTAATGCCGGGGTCGAACAGCTTGTCTAGGAACAATTTGCAGTGGTGGTCCAGAAGATGGTGCGGATAGCCGTTATTTTTGAAGTATGTTCGGAGAAAGTCAACTTCGTTAGAAAACCCACATTTTCAGGCTTCAGGACAAGTTTTTTCAGTCACTGCTACGATCAATTCAAAATCAATGCAATAAAAACTTTACTATTTCGAGCATACCATTTGTCTTCCTCATACCTAGCATTTTCAAACGAAGTTGACTTTCTCCGAACATTCTTCAAAAATTACGGCTATCTGCACCATCTTCTGGACCACCAACATTTATTGACCAACATTTAGGTATATCCAGTCGTACCGGTTTACCACAAGCGAAACCACCACATTCAGCCCCCCGCCAACATGCTGAGCAAAACAACCATCCCATCAGCAGGAATGACTTCTCCATCATAGACTATTCTAATCCCATCGAGCTTACAACACTAGAGTCTCTCCACATTTATAGAACCAAACCTAGCCTCAACATTATGACCTCTGCTGTACCGCTTCATACCGTGCACACTTAGCCTAGAATCTGCCGACTGTACAGGAGCTGACATTCAGCTCCTCGACGCAGCTCTGTTCATTTGCGTTTTAGACTTCCCCCCGTTAACATCAATGCTCCCTGATTATTAGATAATAAAGAAAATTCGTTTATTTTATAGATTGCAGGCTAACCTTTTTTCTGATGATGGGATTCTTAGTCCCAAAACGTTAAATTTTAATTCTGTCGACTGTTATTTAATATAGGAGCAATGAAGTTAAAATATAAAATGTGCTCTCATTGGAGCAAGACATGCTAGCTTAAAAAAAAGTCTTCAAATTTGTTTCAGTTCTCCTTACATGCTCTTTATAATAATAATAATAATTAAATTAAACGCTCACAATTTATTCCTAAACCTCTTAGATCTATAGTATTATTTCACCTACGATTAGATGATTTACGAAAAATGAATGATCGCCACACAATAATTTTTGCCTCATGCAGGCCTAATACACGGTAGATCCTCAAGCATGTACATTTTTTTCTTACTGCCTGCGGCTAAACTTCTACAGCCCGGCTCCGTTGGGTACTGTACACTGCCAATTTATCTTTCGACAACTGTGAGGCAAGTGGAGCTCGTCTGTTCTTGCTGCTTGATCGAATACCAATTTCACGTTGGAATGTTGGAAAAGTTATTGCTATAAATTACAGAACTGGCGAGAAGGTAGCAAGTCTGCTGCACCTACATGTTATCTGAACGCTTGAGCTACAGAGGGTGGGTTCAAATGCCATTTGTAAACTTTATTACGGTGAAATCACCAATAACCTAAGAGACAAAGCCACATTCTTGAACGACTATTTCACCTCGGTATTTACTGTGGAGAATGCTACGAATATTCCTGAACCAGCACCGATACAAGTTGCTCCAATTAACATCTGTGTTTTCACGGAGTTCGAGATACTCCAAGAACTCAACCACCTAAATGTTTACAAATCCACTGGTCCAGATAATCTTACTCCCTTTGTACTACGGGAAATGGCTCCAGTCATCGTGAAGCCACTGCTCGAAATATTTAATCGATCTCTAAGAACGGGAGAAGTTCTGCAGAATCGGAAACTAGCTAATGTAATACCGATACATAAGAAGGGGGATATGAAAAGCCCCAGCAACTACCGACCAATCAATCTTACTTCGGTCGTCAGAAAATCATCGAACGCCTCTTGAAAAAGCGCATCACTGATCACCTGAGGATGCATCAGATCATATCCGACACTCAACATGGCTTCCGAAATGGAAGAAGCTGCTTAACAAACCTAGTGGACTTTTTCTCAAAAGTTACAGAT
>LQNS02278145.1:1680280-1694065 GCA_001587735.2 Parhyale hawaiensis
TGCCCCCACGTACGTCTCCTCAGTGCCTGCTCCCACGTACGTCTCCTCAGTGCCTGCTCCCACGTACGTCTCCTCAGTGCCTGCTCCCACGTACGTCTCCTCGGTGCCTGCTCCCACGTACGTCTCATCGGTGCCTGCTCCCATGTACGTCTCCTCGGTGCCTGCTCCTACGTACGTCCCCACGATGCTGGCTCCAACCACGACAACAACTCCAGGTCCGCATGGTGACGCTCTGTAAATTTTAACTCCTCAGAACGATCTGTCATCAGCTGTAATGCTGCATAATGAACAACTATCCCTTCGTGAAAAGGAAATAAGAGTATTTGACAGTTCTAACCTTACGAAGTTTCGTAGTTCCTGTCTTAACTTCTCTCGAGTTATCGAGGTAAAGTGTTCTAACGACGGTGAGAAACTAATATCCATAGATCAGCACACCGGCGGCAATGCGCGCAAAACAATGCGCACCTGTTCTCTCCACAGCCCTCATGCTGCCCATTCTATGTCTAAGAATTGACTGCAGAAAGAGAACGGCAGCGACTTGCAACTCACTAACTCCTAAACTGAAAAACTGGCCTCAGGTCAAACCAGAATGTGCTGACGACCTGCAAGATCTGCACACGTTCCTGATGGATTGCCATACTTGCATCAACAATTCGTCCTTCTGCGACCAACTACAGAGTCCAGCTACATTGGAGAGGATTACCGAAATGCTGCCCTAGGGCGTGAACTGCGCAAACGATGGTGACGCAAAACTCACGAGCTGGTAGAAAACTCTAGTAATATTACATTAGAGCACCTCGTGAAGTTGATTGTAGAGGAGGTAGCCGTACTCAAACAGCCGATATTGGCCACTCTGGCTTTTAACCGTCCAACCAAAACTAAAGTTTCTGTTAAGCAAAGTTTTTTCAACGAAAACTGAATTTTCTCCTGCAGACACGTAAATCTCTTTCTGCATCTGCTGCCAGAAGAAAAACCACCTGCTTCAAAAAAGTTACTTTTTCCAACGAAAGCCTTTGAAAGAAAAGTCTGCCTCTTTTTGCAGCAACAAACTCTGCAATATCTGCCTAAAACCTAACCACCTGTACTAAGACTGCACAAAGAAGCTAGTCCGCTCGCACTACAAGGGCACGCATTATACGAATATAAACTCCCAGCCACCACCGCGACACAGACCGAGCTCACCGAAGAAAGATGGACAGCGCCATAGCCCATAGGAAAAAGACGACCACGAAGCTACTGCCGCGACCCCCATCGCCATCCCTCAGGCTTCACCATGAATAGCCCAAGTGAAGAGTACTGCCTTAAAGATGCTCGTTCGACCATGTCACGCTCCACCTTCTTGAAACGCGAGCCTTCGGGTGGTAAGCCAACGAAGGTTTTATCGCCAGTTTTACTTGCTAAGGTGAGTTGTTGGAAGCAATTGGTGAATGATGGTGTCATGTTAGGCAGCGGCTCTAGCGATTGCTGGGCTAATGAGCACATTTACTTAAAACTTGCTATTGTAACCTAGAAAGCTTCTGTTCACTTTACGACCATGGAAAGAAGTAAAGATTGCTCTTTCACTACCAGAGTAATTGATAATCTTGACTATTTATCTTTGGATGACAGCCAACAGCTGATCAAGTATAGTGACGAGGACTTAATTACCAATGTACAATGTTGTGCGAAGTAGAATATGCATTGAAGAATACTTCTGCGTGTCTGATGATACCAATGACCTGAATGTGCTAACCCCTAACCCAAATCTCTTGTTCAATTCAACAAAACTTTACCGCCTGGCATTAAAAAGAAGTTATTTCAAACTCAGATGGCGCCCACCGCAGTAGCTAGCGGACCTCTTTTGGTCTCGTTGGCGAAAGAATATTTGGTATTCCTAAACCAGCGACAAAAATGGCTAACGTAAAAACTCCACCGAAAGTCGTTGACATTGTACTTGTAACTGACATGTTTCTAGAAAGGAATTAGTGGCCCTTAGGGAGGATCGTTCAAACCTTCCCCGATAAAAAAGGCTTGGTGCGATCTGCTGATGTAAGAATATCGAAGTATACAGTTGGGAGTCTCCGTACTTCCGCCTCTGACTTATTGCATAGGCCAGTTTTTAATTTGTGATTTTGCCAAGCGAAAACAAGAGTGCGTAAATAAATTCCTCTTCTGTAACCAGTGTAGTGACCGTATAAGGTCAACTACGATTTACGTTCGTACTGTGTAATTTTAATGTTATCTTTGTTCCAGTCTCGATCTCGTTAGTCTTAATTCGAATAATAAAGGCTGTAACCTTTAGAACTACTTATTTGAGCGTCAGACTTTCTTGGGAGTTTCGCGCGTACGGTTACCTTACGTACGTACATCATGCGAACCTAATTAACCTGTGAAACCTAGTTATAAAACATTTACCAGAATTTTAAGTGTTCGTAGACAGCGATTGTTCTCTGTTGTGGTAGATAACTCAGCTTATGTGTGAAATAAAACTTGCATAACCATTTGAAGAAAATTTTCAAATGACTCTGATAAATTTTCAGGCGAATGTAACGGCCAATTAACAGAAGTCCAAGTAGGCACACGCTGACTTACCATTGGCAGCACAAGTAGCGAACCACAGCCTCTATGCATCACGTACTGCGGTCGATTCGTTACTGTTGCTGCATCGGTGCCGAAAAGTTATAACTTCACTCTTGTTACTAAAGTACCGATAGATTTTATTATTCGATAGCATATCATTATGCTTGTTCTTAGTGCTATCGAGAAGTGTAAGCTTTTCTTTAATTTGAGTGTTGTTTTTCTCTATATAACCAGAGTTTAGTGCTTCTGTATTGGGGTTATAGTGGTTCTCCTGGCAGGAACTCTCTATGGCATGCTGGCCCTATTTCTATATTCTGCATGTGCCTACTGTGCTTTATTCTTCTTTGTCTTCCTATTACTTACCTATTCATTGCTCTTCCTATTCCTCTCCTTTCATGGTCTCAGTTCTCAGCCTGTATGGTATTTAGTTTTGCTGAAAGTCGTGTATTGTACTGTAGGACCCATGGTCCTAAAATTGGGAACCGAGTCCTTATAGGTTAAATCGCTATGAATTCGAATAATCATTTGGAACGGAATAAAGTAATTGTTTTTGCATGCTATTCTTGAAACGTTAGCGTCTATACTCCAAGTGTTTTATATGACTGATGTTCCGATTTATATTTACAATTTCGTTTCAGACATGCCAGTAGAATTTACAGCGATAATAAAACATTCACAATGAAGCCGTAGCATTCATTGCCATGTCATTTTGTGTACTTTTGTGTACTACAAATTATTAATTATCGTTATTAAGTACTCATAGACATTATAAAATTGAAACTAGAGCACTCTGAGAGCGCATGCGTCCACCAAGCAAGGCAACGGTAACGAAAAATTAAAATTGGTTCTGAGACTACGATTTACTTTGTTTCAACACCGAAATCTAATCATTGGTTCCTTTTTATGGTGTTAACAGCTTCATAATTTTTTGGAAGATCCGTTCATAACTTTTTGAGTTATGCTGCTAACAAGCATTAAGACAAACACGAGTCAAACATACAAACAAATAAGCAAACAAACAAACAAATCGATCTGCACCAAAATTTGATCATTTATGCCCTTTAACATTACTAAATTGCAACTCCGAGAAATTTCATTATTTTATTAATTATTGTGCTAACAAGCATAAAAGTAAAAACAAGGACAAACGATCGAACAAACAAACAAACGGATTGTTACAAAAATTTGGCTATTTACTCTTCATAATATACCTAACAACTCACGTAAATTTCATAAAAATCCGTCCATAACTTTTTGAGTTATGGCATTGAGAATAATGAGCCAGATAAATAAACAAATGGACGGATCTTCAACCGAAAATCAATCTTCTGTTCCTCTTAACTTACCTAATAATCCCTGTAAATTTTGTCTAAATCGGTCCATAACTTTTTGAGTTATCTTGGTGACAGACAGACAAAGCGGACGAAAACATAACCTCCTTGGCGGAGGTAATGATATATGGTACACAAGAGAATGTATCTTATATCTAGGTTACACACAGCACATGTCGCAGTGGCCTTACATTCTAGACATCAATATGCCCCATTACTCGACCTCCATCAGGTAAGAGTATGCGCTACCATCGTATACACATATTAGATCTTTCGTAGCCTGGGCCATTACGGATGGCTTTTATTAATGAGTTATTGGAGTTTTCAATCCTGTTTTTTAGGCTCCATATGCAAATGTGCATTTCCTGGTCCTTACTTTGAGACAATCGGTGCATTTTAACATTTATCAAACATGCGCTATTAGACCTTAAATTGGCACCTTCATTAACATGCCCCATACGTCAAAAGCAACGCGCAAACGTTGACTAGATTTGTTTTTGAAGTTACACCAAAGTGAGTTAGGGTAGAGGGGGTAACAAAAGGTCCGGAATAATTGACTGTTCACCTCTTCAAAGAGGTGTCCAAATTTTCTAATTAACGTGTTACCAACTCCATGGAGCTTCCACGTTTCTTTCTCTATATCATGGTTATCACGAAAATCATCAGAGAGTTTATGATCCAGGTAAGAGAAGCTGTTTACGTATTTAAGGTCTACACCATTGCGAACAGAATGTTTATGACCGGACGGGCTACTTCTCCTAGGCCTAATATATGTGCATGCATACTGTTTTTACTGTGTTATAGTCAATACAAAGTTTATTTGCTTCGCCGTCACAAATTGCGAGCAGCTTTTGTAGTCCTGCAGGATGGGTGGGGGAAAGAACCATGTCGTCAGCATAACTAACGGCATTTAATGCTTTATTGTTCATATTACAGGCTACTCCAGCTGTATTGAACTTTGTATAGATACAGTCAATGAACATAATGTACAAAATGGGAGAGAATAGGCCTCCTTGTCGTATACCATTAGTCATGCAAACGCTGTCGATGCTTCCACCCCATTTTGCATACCATTTTTGGGTTTGAAACTAATATTGCAACGTTTTTACAATTTAGAGGGCATTTGTTTCTCCAGCGTACACTTAAACAGAGAGTAATGATGCACGCTATCATGTGTTGCCTCTATGGCGTCTAGAAAACACAGATACATAAGAGTGCCATTGTCGGTGGAATGTTTTATAACTTGTTTTAGCGCAAAGACAGCCATTTTTCTACCGTGTTTTGCTTCAAAGCCAAATTGGTTATCTGTAGTGTCTAAATATATTGCCATCAGTCTCTCAAGAACCAGTTCTGTTAACTTTGAAAGTGACGTGAATTCGGCTATGGGGCGGTAGTTGTTCATGTCTGACACACACATTTTCTTACTTTTTTCAATGGGTGATATTATGACCTGTATTAGATTGTCTGGGAGGAAACATAGAGTAAGGCAACCAACGAGAAAGGCATCAAGATGGGTTACAAGCTTTGGGTGTGTACGCTTCGGCGGGAACGTGCTCCGCGCCTGTTGCTTTATTATTTTTAAAGCAGCTTTAATGCCTCATGGACATCGTTGTCTGATACAGCACTTTAGTCACCAGATGAGGTCATCTTATCAAGAATATCATTAACATAATCATTATGCTTGTCATCAAAACAGTGCATATTGCCTTCATAATGTGATTTCCAGAATTCAGCAGTATTACTTTCTCCTGTGATTCCATCTATCGATTGAGAAACAGTGTGCACTTTCAGTATTAGATTTTTTCTTTCCTTCCAAAAGTAAATGCCCCTATTTAAGATTAGTTTGCTACTTAGTTTTTCCGCTCTGAGCTCGTTCTCACGTCTGCGCATTTGTTTAAGGGCAATTCGGTATCTCATTTCTGTCTTATTAATTTTACACTGTAGGTCCGCCCCACATTTAGCGCCTACAAATGGTTTTATTGCTAACAATGCTTGTGAATTCTTTATCATTTCTTAAGAATAAATCTAAAACTTTATGTTTCTTTTTCTCATGTATAATATTGAAACTATGTCCACGTTTCATTACCCTGAGCTAATGAGCATTTTTCATTGCAATATTGTAAAAAATTGCAGCGTTAACGTAGGGTTGCAAAATTAATCATTTCTGCACATACTGTTTTTGTGAAGAAAGTTTTTCATTAATTTCATTGGACTAAAAGAACGTCCTTCTCAGGTAAGCAACTGACTGCAAGTGAAGACTGATGTAGATTTATGAGCGTACGTTATGTGTTCATAGACGGACGCTGTGCAATGTTTCCAAGCGGCGGAGTAGGAGAGGACTAGCATTATAGTCTGACCAGTCTGTGGGGGCGGTTTGGGCGGAGTAAAAGAGATTGCGTCATAATTTGTACTTAGATAAAATTGATCTTTTTATATTTTACTTTTCCAGTAAATATAGAGTTATCTTGGACTGTTTTGGAAGTCACAGTTGTAATGAAACATTGAATAATGGCAGTATATTTCTTGAACATGATAAAAAAGCAATATTTCGGAAACTTATCATAGCAGCATTTGCTGCTATGCCAAATATATCGAACTTCCTATTGGTCATTTGGGTTACCTTATTTTAGGATGAAAATGCGTCATGGAAATTTCTTCAGCTTCCCGCTCACGCGTCTTACACAGTCAAGCGAAGGCAACGAAAGTCGGCGTCAGAACAGTTCATTGAATTTGTTCACAAGCAAAGGGAACTGCAGAGCCAATTTTCTGATCTCCTGCAAGGAATAGACCTGCCACAGTCACCAATTTGGATAATTTTGATCTAAGAGTCCTGCGAATAACTGTGCTCTGTTTCTATGGGAGAAGAGATTATTCCAATAAGCGAGTTGATCCTGTGTGGGAACACCTTCGTGCATGGGATCCACATTTTCTTGACGTACTTCATGCCCCTTCCTTTTCCTAGCTTAGAACAGCTGTTCTTTATACTGGGTAGGAAGACTCAAGGTTTCGTATATAAGATTGTAATATATAAGCCACCATTCCCACCTCAAACGAAGCTATTTTTCTGTAGCTCTTCCCATATGATTATATTGAATACTTTTTAATAACATTTTCCTCTTCATCCCTTTAGACATTCCATTTCTAACATAACTGTATACCTCATTAAAGTTCACCAGGCTGCATCCTTATTTATCCATGGAGATTGGTATTTACTAGTCAAGAACGTTTCACGATAATTCGCGCTTCATTTGGGTTCGCTTCTCCAAACTTCAAATCGGCATAGGGCTTGGCTTTAGACGCAGGTACTGGGCTGGGCTTTAAGAAATGCCAGTAGAATTGGCAACGCCACAGAGGTAATTGACCACGCCCAATCCGCCTTCGTGGGTTGGTCGGACTATAGTAAAATTTTCTCGACGCTGCAAAGATGGAAGCATAGAAAAATGCTGTCTTTGCTATTGTACAAAACGTGAGTAGATAATCCCCGAATGGCACTCGGTAATCTGTATGATTAGATCCTTATTTATCTTTCCACGAGCTGTCAAGTATTTTGTATTTTTTCATCTGATATTGTGTTTCTGTCTCATGTGTAGTCATATTTTATTTATTAATTGGTGATCTATAAATAATGTGGTATGCGAATTTGTTTACTTAATGTGCAAATTTAGAAAAATTCACATAATTGTTTATATAAATATAGAAACATTGTTTTTACACTCTTAGAAGAGTGGATCTCCTTGAGCATTGACATTTTAGGAATTAGCTGGCATTTCGAAGATAAAAACTTCATAACCCGCAAAATGCGTATAACGCTGTAATGTGGAAGAGAAGCCTGCCAGCTCCGCAGAGAAGCAAGTTGTCGGTTTACATGCTCACATAGATGCAATTTTATTATGGACAATGAGCCGGTGGAATACTGGGGTCCAACTGTCAGCGGTGGCGAACTGACTGGAATTTAAAACAAGAATAGATAAATCAAGTAGAAAAGCTGTTTTTACATCAGTAATTGCTACTCAGACTGGAGTGTAGGCTGCCTCACAAAATTATAATTGCGTGCACTCCTCAGCCACAGTGTGGCATGAGTTCGTTACTCAAGATCGATAACACATCTGAGATCTGTCGTCAATGAAATACATTCCTCAGTCAGTAAGACAATCCGATCTTAAACAGATTAGTTGTCAACTTCGTCAGATATACAGTAGGCGCGAAGAGATCTACTACCTGTATTATGATAACAAATAACACTGAAATTAATAACAAATATCGCTGCTGAGCAGTTGCATTACAGCTGTCACTGGAAGCTGCTGCTGGGGCTGTGGTGACTGCGATAGCGGCTGCACTGGACAGCTGTTAAGTCCTGCTTGTCTGTGCTGATCGCTATGGACCAAGTCTGTACTTAGCTCAACATGTTCAGCTCATGTTCCGCAACACGTCCTCAATTCGGAAGGGTTTAGGTGCCGTAGAGAATAACACGCGAGATATGCTTGCATTATTATGCTTCAGGATCTCTCATCGACACAGTCAAGTGAAGTCACAGCACGTGATGAGAAAAAAGAAGAAAAAAAAAAAAAAAAAAAACAAGCAGTGAGCAGTGCCAGCAGTGCACGTAACCGCTAGCACATTTTGTTGTATATCTTGTTTGTGTTGAGCATTAGTCTGAACTTACTAAATATTCATCTTGGTCGAAATAAAAGTTATCTGACGAATTGTATTGAGCACTACGGTAGCAATTGCGCTCCGATAGAATTTACCTAAAGCAAGAACTTGGCTGAGGCTCTCGAGACTAAAAGAAAATTGTTTTCACGAGGCGTTAAGCGCCACTGATGCGCCTCCTATTATGATGTCACTGCACCTGTAGCTTGCTTGTGGGCGGTAAGTCGGTTCGTGATGGGCAGTAAATACATTAAAAATATTGAAGTACTAAATACATCGTAAAAATGTAATTAAATACTAAATCCATCGTCAAAATCTAAGTAAATACTAAATACATCGTCAAAATATAATTAAACACTAAATAATTATCTTCAGATGGCATTGTTTCTAATACTGAAGAATACAATGAGAAGCACAATTAAAAATTTGGTTACCAACGACACGGGCTCCGCCGTACCTGGGCTCATCAGGTGGGAGGTTGAATTAGAAGAGGTTAAGATTTTCCGAAAAGTTTGACAGGCTATCACAGTAAGATGTAGCTGTGATAGAGTTATCTAAAGTTTTAAATATAATATCCAAACAAGCAAATGGTTCTTCAATTTTGAAACATTGTTCGCTGCGTCGACTCCAACTACAGCACATATATGCGCCGGGGCGGTAGGATCGTCCTGCACAAGTTCTTCAAAAGTGGCACATCTGCATGATAGATGGCGAAAACACAACAAAGAAGATAATTAATATTTGACGGGAGCATCCAGTTGTTTGTTGTGTTTTCGCCATCTACCATGCAGATACGCCACCTTTGAAGCCCTTGTGCAGGACGATCCTGCCGCGTCGCCGCATATATGTGCTGTAGTTGCAGTCGACGCAGCGAACAATGTTTCGAAATTGAAGAAACATTTGCTTGTTTTAAAATTATTTATAAAGCTTTGGATAACTCTGTATCATAGCTACAGCTCACTGTGATAGCCTGCCAAAATTTTGTGATAGCCGACCATCTTCGACCCTCCCACTTGATGAGCCAAGGTACGGCGAAACGCGCATCTTGGGTAACCACATTTCTAATTTTGCTTCTCATCGTATTCTTCAGTATTCGGATAATAAATGCCAATAAAATTTTTTGGATATATTTAAATGCTAATTACTAAATACATCAAATGTATCTAAATACTTTAGTATGTGGTTATATCACCTGCTTCTATTTAAAACACTATCGGCTGTAATCCAGCCATATTTATGGTGACAATCCATTTATATTATACAAAGTAGTTCAACTTTTAGCTCATATTAAAAAAGTCGTAAGTTACATTCCTGTAAACATAATAGACACTTCAGAAGCCAGCGCTGCTATCCTGGCACCCTCTGAGCACCTTCGATTAGGTCGACAGAGTCGGTTAAGGAGATCAACTCTCTGATTTTCTTTAAAATTGCCGTTTTTTTTGCTGAAAACGAATCCTCAAGTGGTGGTCTACCGTATTTCAAATTTTTATTGAGCTACGGATACTATAACCTCCCCAAAAAGTGCCCAAAGGGGGAAAGGAGGAGGGGAGAGCCTGGGTCAAAGTTATGATTATGATTATTTTTTTAATAATTTAGATGCAAAAAATATAGAACTATGCATTTATATAATTTCTAGATGGTAACACAACATGAATATAGCATTCAAACTTCATCAATAGTGCAAAAAAGTGCGTTGTAGGTATGACAGCTCACTTCAGTGTTTTACGTTTTTTGCTTTTCCTGTACAACTTGAGTTTTTCACCGAAAAATGAAGAAAAGTTAATGAGTTTTTACTGTAGAAAAAAAAAAAAGCAGAGACAGTTTTGGCATTCCTGAAAGATTCATAACAAACTAATAGAAAGATATTTTCAATTTCTATCCTCACATTGCTCTTATCACTGTTCAAAACTGAAAATTTTACATTTTCTGAGAAATTTAGTTAGTGATCAAAATTTAAATAACAAAAGAAAACGAAAATGGAAAAGCGGGCTCCAATAGTGTGATACAACTGTTAAAAGGATTCTAAAACTATCTTTTTTTTTTTTAGCATATCTACTCCTAGTCTGCTCTTCCTTTAGAATTTTCGTAAGGAAACAAAAAACTTTTCGCCCATCTTATAAGAAAACTAAGGCCAAAATGAGAAAAGTGACGCGAGAAAAATGTGTTTCTTTTTCAAAATTACATACACTGAGCAATTTCGAGAACAATCGGTCTACAAATAAAAAAGTTCCCGAAAATTTGAGTTGATGCCTGTAAGCCAAGCCCAAATGCAGACAGGTACAGGTGTTACAGGTACTAGAAGCAGCCTCATTATGTTGAGCCAACTAGTATCTCCATTCTAAGGACTGAGACTAAGTTCACGGACATGTCACGGGTTACTGATTAAGCATCAACGCCTTAAACTTGCATGAACCAGCTGAAACCAGGGCACCTGTGGGAAGATTCTGATAAGTCAAACTTCAAAGGCTTAATTTCACTGCCCAATCTGTCCTGAGATCACAGACTCCCATTCTATAAGAGATCCAGATCCGCTTATCTTCATAGTAAGTAGTTTGAGTCTCCGCTATATAAAGTGTCACAAAGGCTAGAGCAAAAAGTGACAGAGCCCCACAGTGTGTCTATATGTGGAACAGATGCGCCAGGGAGTTCTCACACAAGAACTGCGCTCATATAGGAACAGCTAGTTGGGAAAGAAGAGGAGGAACAGACCAAAGAATCATTTTTCGGACCATGAAAAATTTAAACATGTGCTGTTCCTGGGTGAGATGAAACACACATGAGGCACAACGAGTACTAGAAATACGTAATATAATGAAATATAGATATAAGTTTTTAATTTGAAGTTTTTAAATACATTGTATTTAACTAGAGAACTCTGAGAGCGCATACCCCGACCAGGCAAGGCGACAGTAACGAAAAATTTAAATTGGTTTTGAAACTATGATTTTCTTTTATAAAAAAATCGAGTCCTTTGTGCCTTTTGACTGCAATAACAGCTTCTGTAATTTTCTTGAAAATCTGCTCATAACTTCTCGAGTTATGCTGCTGACAAACATTCCGATAAACATCAGTCACACACACAGACAGAATAACGGAACCGATCATCACCAAAATTTGATCATTTATGTCTTTCAACGTGATTCACAATTGCTACAAATTTCACAAAGATCCGCTCGCAACTTTTTGTCGCTTTTTAGCTAATCCATATAAAACAAAACACAGAGACAAACAAACGAAGAGATCATGATAAAGACTTGGTCGTTACTCTTCTTAATATACCTAACAACTCATGTAAATTCCATAGAAATCCGTTCATAACTTTTTGAGTTAAGGCACTAAGAAAACATATGCAGAGAAACAAACAAAACGGTCAAACGGATCTCCACCAAAACTTAAACATCTGTTTTTGCTAACATGCCTAAAAACTCCTGTAAATTTCCTACAGATCCGTGAATAACGTTTTGCTTTATCGTGGTGACAGACAAAGAGACTGCCAGGCAAACGTGATAATGATTTAAGCTCTTCGGCACAGGTAATTCCCCGTTTTCATATGTATTTGCAAATGCAATTTTCAGTAACCATATGTATTGAAATAATTTTTAAACACAGTTGTATTAATATATTTCTCATTACTGATGACGTCACCAAAAAAGACCAGTTCCACCTTATGTTCCACCCTTACCAGGCCTCGCGTCTCGGTGACCTCAGCGTGGGCACATCCAGGCGCGCGTCCTGACGTCCGCCCCAGAGTATATAAGGCGCTGCTCCTCCTCCCTGGAATCACTTCAAATCCGACTAAAGACAGAGAAGCATCTTTGTGCGGTGTTAGCAGTGAGTGTTCCCACAGCACCGACCTTTACTACGTGCATAAAAGCTAAAATATCACAGGGTGGAGATACGTCGCGAGCCGTTCCATTGTCACTGCTGTAAAAATATGCATTGTTTATTAGTGCCAGCGCAGATAAAATTATTACTAGAAGCAAATTTTTTTCTTTCTTTTAATCATCAAAAATCTGAAAGAAGAACAGGAATTTTAACCAACTAAAGTTGATGAGTAAACAATTTGCAGCATCTAAGAGCTAGTGGACTCTCTCATTCTCTGTATTTCACGGCGTTTAGTTACAATTAAAGCTTTAGTCAAGATTTTACGGAAGTGATGATGGATCCTGTCTCCGGATCGTCTTCATGATTCGATCGAGTTCAAAAGCACCGGTTTCCCCCAAGGCTTCTAGCAGGGCTCGGTTTCCCAAGCACCTCGTAAGTTACGGGGCTGGTAAGTGTAGGCTTTCTTTCGCTGGAGGAACGGCTAAAGTTCTGATTTTCCTCTTGAATTCAGCAGTTTAATTTCATTCACGCATTTAATAATGCATTTCTGGAAGGATGCAACAATATCTCCCATATTATTTTGTTAAGGTCAGCATAACGAAGTGACAAAATCCAAGCCGTGACATCAGCACTTCTGCCCGGAACTGCGCACGCTACGTTCTGGTGCCGTTAGGAGGGGCAGGAGACCTGCCACGGAGGTAGTGGGCTTGTCATTTGGCGCTGCCAAGCACAGATACTCGCCTTTACGTAGTCTGGGACTCCATTGACACTAGTTGTACACTGAAACTGCCACTGCCGTCCTCCGTACAGCTTCCCATCACTCCCGGGGGTTTTATCACCCACTTTCGATTCCATTAGTAAAAAAAAATTGCTATTTTTAATTGGTTATGGATTATGTCGAATGAATGAATTAACATTAGGTTGTGTAACAATTCCTTACTTCTTACTTGAGTAACTTCGTACTGAGTATAAAATGCATTGATGGGATCTATTACGGAGTTTTCTATATAAATTTTTTCAGTATGTCTTTCCGCAATACGGTATATAACTCATTTTTCATTTACAAACAACAACATTTGTAATTTTCCTGATCTATAATTTATTATAGCTTATTATTTATGGTGAAAATATTTCTTGAAAACCGAGAATCTGGGCTCTTTGAGGTAACTTAGCTGAATTAGCCAAAATTCTGGGAAAACATACCAACCAGCACTCGGAAGGTGGGTCGTATGTATCTGTTTGGGTGCTCCTCCATGTGGCAACACAGATCCGTCTCAGCATATGGCAACACTAGCTGGTGGCGGAGGAAGCAGCCGTCAGAGGCTCCATATATGAGAGTCATGATGTTACTTCAAAGATTCAGATATTTTTATAAAGATGCTGCTGAGCAGAGCGCCTATCAACTGACCAGAGAGAAAGA
>LQNS02278145.1:1733087-1756191 GCA_001587735.2 Parhyale hawaiensis
TGTCGAAGGTAAAAGGTCGGCACATAAGCATGGCAGTCTTCGTATTAAATACAAATCCCACAATTGGCGAAAACACACCAAACAATAGCTGAAAGTTAACTTGAAGCGTTGGTAGGCCTCTGGTGATGATAAAGAATTCTTGAAGATGCGCATATTGAATTAACTTGCCATGGCTTCTGAAATATTATTTTCTTGAGTTGGCAAAATGTAGATGACGATTGTAGAAGCTGCGTAGACTCCAATTACTGCACGTTGCAGACACGCAGATGTACCGAGAGCTTGTTTGGAAACTTCATTTATACTTCTGGAACAGCCGGTATCATAGTTACACCTTCCTATGATAACCTCTCTAAATTTCGCAAGATTTTAATAACTAAATTTACCAACTTCGATCCTCCCACCTGATGAGCTGGAGAACAGCGAAACGCGCGTCGTGGGTACCAAAATTTCCTCAACTGCTTCTACAATCGTCATATATATATTTATATATAAACACACGACGGTCATTCTTAGTATTAGATGTTACCACCAGGTAATTCAATCGAACAAACCATATACAAGCAAGATATGACGTAACAGTAGTTAACTCAGTAAAACTGAGTAAAAGTCGAATGAGTCGAAATTATAAAACGTAACGTTTTGTACACAATGGTCCATCATAAGCGTTTGGAATGGATAGCATGCATTGCTTTACTAGCATACAATGCCAAGAGTAGACATATTGCGCTGCATTATAAGACTTGCTCAAGCAGTGCCGGTCACATGAAGGGCTGGAGGCTGCCAAGTTTCTGAGTTACTTTGGTAAAAAAAGCACTTTGAAATCATTTCCAAAACAAAACTACAAGTCTCAATATTACGGCCACATATGGAGGATTGGGACAAGGTGAATAAAGGTAAAGTAAAGTCAACTTTGATTGCACCCTCCTCTGGAAAATCCTCACGCACTGGTTCGTGCGGCAGATATAGGCCAGCTGGCCTCAGATGATTAAGTACAGCTCTAGCCGACGATGGGGTCGCTTAGAACTATGGCACATTTAGCGCCAAGGTAAGTACCCTCACATTAGCAATGCGTACCAAGCGAGTTTTGCTGATTCAGTATTTTGCTAAGTGCCGTGGCACAGATCGGTCACCTGGACTGGGGATCGTTCTCGGGACCCTCAGCACAACTGTGCAGCACACAAGGTCCGCTAGTTGCCTCGATACTCGGCTACCGTACTGAAAGGTCTACCCGTAGTAGTGCCAACGTAACGCATTCTGCATTTGGAACAACTAAAATGTAAACTAGAGACAAACGTGAAGGGTCAGGCAGTGGTTTCTTTTAATGATATGTGGGAACGATTTAGTTTCTATTCACGTAAATGACATTAAAATTTGGGTTCGGAAATATTTGGTTACTGTTTTGGGAAGCCCTGTTTGAAATTTACACTGTAACCTCCATGAACAGACCCATTAGTAATCAAACTGTTACTGGTGTAACAAGTTAATATAGTGTTATAATCAGTCACGTTTGGTTACCAGTCTCGCCCTGCCAAAGGTCCATCAGTGGCCAGGCAGTCACTGGCGTAGGAACATCATAAAGTCCTGTTTGGTCACCAGTCTCATCCCGCCAATAGACATTGTCCCGAGTCCAGGGCTCAAACCAATTTCTGCGCGGAAAATTTCCTCGGTCGCCTGCAGGTGGTCGCCTAAATGACAAGAAGAGGTCGTCACAGGTCACTTGGATTGCAATTAATGCTTACAAATGAGGCACGGGGGCTCTGCAGCGATCCTGGCAGATAACGAAAGCATCTATTTCACCTTAGGTGGCTTAATTCCCTACTGAGGCTATGCAAAGCAGGTTAGGCACGCCTACGGCAATGAGAATTAATCTTTGCTGGAAAATTACAGCATATTATTACATGTCTGAAACGAGTTTTTAAATATATTTCATGATAT
Organism: Parhyale hawaiensis; assembly: GCA_001587735.2. Taxonomy (NCBI): domain Eukaryota; kingdom Metazoa; phylum Arthropoda; class Malacostraca; order Amphipoda; family Hyalidae; genus Parhyale; species Parhyale hawaiensis. Next base: position 1,735,023 of record LQNS02278145.1, read on the forward strand.
TCTTTTCTTGTTATAACTCGCAACAGTTGCCGAAACTGTTGACTGTTTACTGGAGGTGCGAGCTAACCATTCAGATAAAGCAGGCCTTCGTGCAGTTTGTTGTTTATATTATCTACCGGTTTGTCCCAGAGCTAATTTTCATGGCTATGATCTATGTGCTGATGGACAACCTATATGGCTAGGCTGCTCCACCTTCAGGTTACGACATTCCCTGAGTTTGAATGTCACGCATGCGCTTGTGCATCCATCGCATCTTTTAGCTGCTGTAAGACCTGTTTACTATCACGGAGCTCATCAAAACTCTGCTAGTGTCACTTAGGTACAACTACTGTGGAACTACTGCGGTGGTTAACCAAATACAGGCCTAAATACAGGCCTCGGTGTCTACGTCATGAAAATGGTCCGATCGGTCCAATGCTACGCCAAACTGTCAGACGCAGCCTGATACTTTTGGTACAGGCTCTTCATATTTCTGGCTTATCTGGACAGAAAACTTCAAACCATTACAAGTTTGTAACTTTTAAGTAACTTAACGACAAATTTTTCTCCAGATATGCCCAAAATATGTCTTGTAGGCAACAATAATACCAGGTTGCGTGTAATGATTTTTCCAGTGACTGCGTAATCGGACCATTTACGAAGCTCAGACCGAGGCCTGTACTTAAGGAGGCTTTGGTTAACGGGACCGAACACCTTGCGACAAATTTTTTTTTTTTTGTGGAGCGATCTTCTTCAAACTTTAACATAAGGTGTAAGACGTTAAAAGAAACACTTTTTGCTCATAGCTTTTTTTTTGTACGACGCATAGAAAACGACATAATCATAGAAAATGAATTTTTCGAAAAATGTTCAAAACCTATCTCCTCCCACATTTTTGATCCTACAGAGCTGCGGTTTTTTGCATTGTATTTGTCATTTATTTTTCTTTCACATGGCTGAACAACGTTTTTGAATTTCGATTTAGTTTTTGAGATATTTCCATTGTCTATTTTGTTCAACCTTTTTTCAAAAATCAAAAATATCTCAAATACTAAATGGAAATTAAAAAATGTTGTTCAGCCATATGAAAGAAAAATAAATTATAAATACAATATAGAAAACTGCAGCTCTCTAGCTTCAAAATTGTGGGAGGGGATAGGTTTTGAAGTCGAAAAAATGAACTTTTCAAGTGCCTTATTATAGTCTGCACTTTGGTGTTCATTGAATAACTCGTTTTCTATAGCGAAAATGAGAAAAGTGCACGAGTCAAACCCACATTCCTCTTCGATTTTGCATACCTGTACCAAATTTCATGCAAATCGGTTCATCAATGAAAACTTTTTCAGAGTCATTTTTTCGAATTTCACCATATGTAATTTCCCGCATAATGGTTCAAATTTAGTTTTTATTTTGGTTCCGATTTGAGTGAAACTTGGTAGAGATATGTAAAATCGGAAAAGTATGTGGGTTCGACTCCCGTACTTTTCCCATTTTCTTCTGATTTTACATATTTATGTCAAGTTTCATGAAGATCGGGCATATAATAAAAAAATTTTTCGAAGTCAAAAAATGAAGTGTTACAAAAACCTCACTCCCTCCTCCAGTCCCCTATTCTACCCTCTTAGGGTTACATTGGCTGCTTAAAAATTTGCCTGCGTGTCCGTCTGATGTATAGCTACTGTTTGGTGGATGAAAACGAATTTTCATATCATAAGGTTTTTTGGGGCGTTCGGTCCCCATGGTTAAGCCCGGTGCCCACGTAACAACTTTCGTTGCAACTAGCAGCCTAGAGGCAACTCTACTACTCTGACTGCGTGATCGAGGCCCTGACTTCAGTATGACGTCTATGAACATTGTGCACTAATTTTTAAAATACTAATCTTTGGTGACTTAAACTGCTCATAATTAGGAACGATAGTAGAAAGTTCACTATTGGTAATTGCTGTGGTGTAAAAATTGCAGCAGCGACAGAGAGGTTCGACAATTTTTGATAGAGTTAAAGCTTGCGCAATCTGAAGCTGTGTNGTAGGCAACTGCTGTATTGCCAGATTCAAAGTTATAACTAGGATTAACGTAAAGACTTATTTACTATTTGTAAGATTACCCTAAACGTTACACATGTCAATATCTCGGAAACGAACAAGTTTTGGAATTTTTTGGTATTCGTGAAAAAATGTTTGTTTTGAGTGTCCCTATCACCTGTGAAAGTTTGGCAGAGTTTTTTTTGCAACACCCGGTACATAATATATATATATACAACTAGAATGCCTCGTGGTGTAAGACCATCACCTGCGGTGGGGGCAAATTCAACGAAGTCATTTTTGATGGCCACCTAATTCTTGCTTTTCATATGAATGCTGTGTCCAACAAGGCTAGCGCCACGCTCACCGCCCCGTTCAGATCTCTTAATAAGTAACATAAGAAAAATTGGATGCCTCGTGCCGTGAGACAATCTGCCGCGGTGGAGGCAAATCCAACGCCGTCAATTTTTGCGGCCAGCTAGGTTTAGTTTTTTTGGTATGGGTTACATCTAGGTCAACCCACCAAACTTAAAAAAAAATGAAGATTGCTCAACTCCTTCGACCACTTATTGGGTGGACAGACAAATATACAAATATACTTAAATCTTCAACGTAAACATTATCACCTCTCTCACTTCCTTCGCGGGTGACATGTATATATACTTAAATCTCAACGAAAACATTGTCACCTCCCTCACATCGTTCGCGGGTGATAATGAAGTATGAACGCTGATACCAAATATTGGCATAAGCCAAATAAAGTTGTAAAAAGTATTTGACGAACGTAACTGAGCAGAAAGGTTATAAATATTATAAATGATAAAAATCACTTCGATATTATTATTTTTTGATTGGTATGAATAGTGTAGCCTAATTGTAAATTAACAGAAGTCCATTAAGGCACACTCTGACCTACCCTTGGCAGTAGCGAACCGTAGCCGCTGGGCATTAAGCCAAGGCCTCCTAAATACAGGCCTCGGTGTCTACGTCATGAAAATGGTCCGATCGGTCCAATGCTACGCCAAACTGTCAGACGCAGCCTGATACTTTTGGTACAGGCTCTTCATATTTCGGGCTTATCTGGATAGAAAACTTCAAACCATTGTAATTTTGTAACTTTTAAGTAGTTTAACGATAAATTTTGCTCCAGATATGCCCAAAATATGTCTTGTAGGTAACAATAATACCAGGTTGAGTGTAATGATTTTTCCAGCGACTGCGTATTCGGACCATTTACGAAGCGCAGACCGAGGCCTGTACTTTAGGAGGCTTTGGATAAGGGGACCGAACACCTTGCGACAAAACTTTTTTTGTGAATTGATCTTCTTCAACCTTTAACATAAGGTGTAAGACGTTAGAAGAAACACTTTTTGCTCATTGTTTTTTTCGTACGACGCATAGAAAACGACTCAATCATAGAAAATGAATTTTTCGAAAAATTTTCAAAACCTATCTCTTCCCACAATTTTGATCCTACAGAGCTGCGGTTTTTTGCATTGTATTTGTCATTTATTTTTCTTTCATATGGCTGAACATCGTTTTTGAATTTCGATTTAGTTTTTGAGATATTTCCATTGTCTATTTTGTTCAACTTTTTTCAAAAAATCAAAAATATCTCAAATACTAAATGGAAATTAAAAAATGTTGTTCAGCCATATGAAAGAAAAATAAATTATAAATACAATATAGAAAACTGCAGCTCTCTAGCTTCAAAATTGTAGGAGGGGATAGGTTTTGAAGCCGAAAAAATGAACTTTTCAAGTGCCTTATTATAGTCTGCGCTTTCGTGTTCATTGAATAACTCGTTTTCTATAGCGATAATGAGAAAAGTGCACGAGTCAAACCCACATTCCTCTTCGATTTTGCATACCTGTACCAAATTTCATTCAAATCGGTTCATCAATGGAAACTTATTCAGAGTCGTATTTTCGAATTTCACCATATGTAATTTCCCGCAAAATGGTTCAAATTTAGTTTTTATTTTGGTTCCGATTTGAGTGAAACTTGGTACAGATATGTAAAATCGGAAAAGTATGTGGGTTCGACTCGCGTACTTTTTCCCCTTTTCTTCTGATTTTACATATTTATGTCAAGTTTCATGAAGATCGGGCAAATAATAAAAAAGTTTTTCGAAGTCAAAATATGAAGTGTTACAAAAACCTCACTCCCTCCTCCAGTCCCCTATTCTACCCACTTAGGGTTACATTGGCTGCTTAAAATTTTGCCTGCGTGTCCGTCTGATGTATAGCTACTGTTTAGTGGATGAAAACGAATTTTCATAACATAAGGTTTTTTGGGGTGTTCGGTCCCCTTGGTTAAGCCCGGTGCCCACGTAACAACTTTCGTTGCAACTAGCAGCCTAGAGGCAACTCTACTACTCTGACTGCGTGATCGAGGCCCTGACTTCAGCATGACGTCTATGAACATTGTGCACTAATTTTTAAAATACTAATCTTTGGTGATTTAAACTGCTCATAATTAGGAACGATAGTAGAAAGTTCACTATTGGTAATTGCTGTGGTGTAAAAATTGCAGCAGCGACAGAGAGGTTCGACAATTTTTGATAGAGTTAAAGCTTGCGCAATCTGAAGCTGTGTCGCTGCTACGTAAACAAATTAGTCGAGTTGCCTCTAGGTTCCTAGCGACACCGAAAGTTGTTACGTGGGCACCGGGCCTAACGCACTTAGCCAGCAAACGGTCGCTTTATAAACGTTGCTGCATTGGTACCGAAAAGTTATAACTTCATTCATGCCACTACATTATATTGATAGAATTTATTATTCAAGCAAATCCTAATGCTTATTCTTTATACTATCGAGAAGTGTAAGCTTTTCTTTTAATTACATTGTTGTTTTTCTCTATAACCAGAATTTAGTGCTTCTATATTGGGGTTAGCCCTGCTGTATTTCTGTACGTGACTACTGTGCCTTATTCTTCTTAGTGCTCCTACTACTAACCTGTACATTGCTCCTCTTCCTATTCCTCTTCTTAGTTCAGGCTCTGATGGATGGGGGGTGTCTGTGTAGATTTCTATTTTACAGGTCTACCAAGTATTTTCCCATTCCATATGATGAGGAAATGAAAAAAGTTAGGTTGAACTTTTGCACCTGGTACATTTTTGAGGGAAATAGGATGGGGAGGAGGGCATTGGGGGGGGGGGACTTAAAATGATAAATTTGGACCGATTGTGCTGAAACTAGCTCACAGTATGTATTTTTGAAAAAGAAACACATTTTGCTCCCACAACATTTTTATTTAGGCCTTAGCTTTTGAGATAATGAAAAATATATATAAATATATATTTTTTGAAATTTTAGAAGAAAAGAACTCAATGAGTTTCCATGTTAGAAGAAAAAAGAAAAAAAATAACAGTTTTGCTATTCTTGAAACAATCCTAAGAAAATATAGGGCCGGATTTTCTATTTTTGCCCTCATAATGTCATTTTATCCTAGCTTAAAACCGAATCCTATATTATTCCCTATATTTTAGTTTGCGGTGGCAATGAAATAAAAAAATTAGAATCCAGTTCTATTGTTTTTTTGATGAATGTTTCAAGGATTCCAGAACTGTCATTTTTTTAGCATGAGAACTATTTGAGTTCTATTCTTTTGAAATTCAATAAAATATATATATTTCCCATTATCTCAAAAACTAAGGCCTAAATAAATACAATTGTGAGTAAAAAAAACACATATTATGAGCAAGTTTCAGAACAATCGGCCTAAAATTGGTAATATTAAGCTTTCCCATGCACCCTCTCAAAAATGTACCAGGTGCGGAAATTCTTCCCAACTTTTTTTTTTGTTATAATGTCCTCATCATATGGAATAAGAAAATACATGGTAGAGCTGCAAAAGAGAAATGTACACAGACACCCCCTCAGAGCCTGGACTATTTGTCTTGGTCTCCATTCTGAGCATGTCCTTAGCCTTACTGAAAGTAGTGTACATATTGTACTGTAGGACCCGAGGCTCCAGAATTAGGAACCGAGGCCTTGTAGGTTAGAGCGATATGAATTCGAATAATCATTTGAAACGGAATAAAGTGATTGTTTTTACACAAAATTCTTGAAAAGATAGCGTTTATACCTAAACTGTTTTATATGACTGATATTCCGATTTATATTTTCGATTTTTTTTTCAGACATGCCCATAAAAATTGGAGCGATGATAAAATACTCCCAATGAAACCGTATCAATTAATAGCCATGTCAGTTTGGTGTACAGTACTTTTATTGACCGCTCTTGAGCGCTACCACAAATTTTGATTAGAGAAGTTCGGGGCCCTGCAGGTCCGCCCCACGCCTGGCGCCTACAACAATTGTAATGCCCCGTCAAGACTACAATGGTCCAAACGCCGCCACGAGAAAGTCGGTCTGACGACGTCGAACCTCCTTTGGCTAGGTTGGATTCCCTAACCAGGAAACTCAACGAAATTTAGGAGCTTCTGCCAGAATCGGAAAATAATTTGGAGTTGATAAAATTTCCCTACAGTGACTATCTAGTTCATCTTGAAGCATTTCACGAGGCATGTGGTGGAGCCTACAGGGAATGGTTGGAACCTCACCTTCAGAAAAATTAGTCGATATGAATATACAAGGCATTCCTACTGATGGTGTATCACGTCTTGACAAATCGAGGACTGGGACGTACTCCCGCAGATCTTCCACAGTTTCCCGAACGTCTTCCTCCAAATTACGGCTAGCCCAAGAGAAAGCGGCTGAATTGTCGCAACAAGAATCTCTTGCCCAGAGCACATCTCCAGAACTTCCAGAACCCCGTCTTCAACAAGAATCAGATGAGCTACAGTTAAGAATTCGACGAGCATGGGAGGACGAAGAGCTGCACCTGAAGAAAACCCATGCAGAAAAGACTCTTCTATTGCAACAACAACAACAACAACAGCGAAGACTTTTGGAGTCAGCACAACAAGAAAAAAGTCAGTTTTGTCTACAGAACTAAAATGGATTGAAGACTATTGCGCGGAAAGCATCAGCCGCGTCTCCTTAGAGGACACGACAAATCTAATTGTAGTGCAAAAGGATTTCGCGGAACATGATTTACGGCTGTGTAGAGATCTTTATAATACGGGATGCGTAGGGCAAGCAGCACCACAAGCTATGAAAATACCATTTCATTCTACTCCAGCAGCCGCGAACGTCACTGGCGCTTCCACGATGCCTGCTCCTACGTACGTCTCCTCGGTGCCTGCCCCCACGTACGTCTCCTCAGTGCCTGCCCCCACGTACGTCTCCTCAGTGCCTGCTCCCACGTACGTCTCCTCAGTGCCCGCTCCCACGTACGTCTCCTCAGTGCCTGCTCTCACGTACGTCCCCTCAGTGCCTGCTCCTACGTACGTCTCCTCGGTGCCTGCCCTTACGTACGTCTCCTCGGTGCCTGCTCCCACGCACGTCTCCTCAGTGCTTGCTCCCACGCACGTCTCCTCAGTGCCTGCTCCTACGTACGTTTCCTCGCTGCCTGCTCCCACGTACATCTCCTCAGTGCCTGCTCCCACGTACGTCTCCTCAGAGCCCGCTTCCACGTACGTCTCCTCAGTGCCTGCTCCCACGTACGTCTCCTCTACACCTGCTCCTACGTACGTCTTCTCGGTGCCTGCCCCCACGTACGTCTCTTCAGTGCCTGCTCCCACGTACGTCTCCTCAGTGCCTGCTCCCACGTACGTCTCCTCAGTGCCTGCTCCCACGTACGTCTCCTCAGTGCCTGGTCCTACGTACGTCTCCTCGGTGCCTGCTTCCACGTACGTCTCCTCAGTGCCTGCTCCCACGTACGTCTCCTCAGTGCCCGCTCCCACGTACGTCTCCTCAGTGCCTGCTCCCACGTACGTCTCCTCAGTGCCTGCTCCTACGTACGTTTCCTCGGTGCCTGCTCCCACGTACGTCTCCTCAGTGCCTGCTCCCACGTACGTCTCCTCAGAGCCCGCTCCCACGTACGTCTCCTCAGTGCCTGCTCCCACGTACGTCTCCTCAGTGCCTGCTCCCACGTACGTCTCCTCGGTGCCTGCTCCCACGTACGTCTCCTCGGTGCCTGCTCCCACGTACGTCTCCTCAGTGCCTGCTCCCACGTACGTCTCCTCAGTGCCTGCTCCTACGTACGTTTCCTCAGTGCCTGCTCCCACGTACGTCTCCTCAGTGCCTGCTCCTCACCAGCAACAGCATTGTTGATCAAGTTGGCTGCCGTGGGGGTGCTGCGGTGCTGTGAGGGGGGCGATGAGCGAGAGTGGGCGGTGCCCCAGCATGGCCCGGGACCGAAGAGGGCCCGAACTTCATCCAGTAAGATCCAGTAAGCTCCTATGTACGTTTCCTCGGTGCATGCCCCCACGTACGTCTCCTCGGTGCCTGCTCCCACGTACGTCTTCTCAGTGCCTGCTCCCACGTACGTCTTCTCGGTGCCTGCTCCCACGTACGTCTCCTCAGTGCCTGCTCCTACGTACGTCTCCTCAGTGCCTGCTCCTACGTACGTCTCCTCGGTGCCTGCCCCCACGTACGCCTCCTCAGTGCCTGCTCCCACGTACGTCTCCTCAATGCCTGCTCCCACGTACGTTTCCTCGGTGCCTGCTCCCACTTACGGCTCATCGGTGCCTGCTCCCACGTACGTCTCCACGATGCTGGCTCCAGCCGCGACAACAACTCCAGGTGCGCAAGGTGACGCTCTGTAAATTTTAACTCCTCAGAACGATCTGTCATCAGCTGTAACGCTGCATAATGAACAGCTATCCCTTCCTGAAAAGGAAATAAGAGCATTTGACAGTTCTAACCTTACGAAGTTTCGTTGTTCCTGGCTTAACTTCTCTCGAGTTATCGAGGTAAAGTGTTCTAACGACGGTGAGAAACTAATATACATGGATCAGCACACCGGCGGCAATGCGCGCAAAACAATGCGCACCTGTTCTCTTCACAGCCCTCATGCTGCCCATTCTATGGCTAAGAATTGACTGTAGAAAGAAAAGGGCAGCGACTTGCAACTCACTAACTCATAAACTGAAAAACTGGCCTCAGGTCAAACCAGAATGTGTTGACGACCTGCAAGCTCTGCACACGTTCCTGCCATACTTGCCATACTTGCATCAACAATTCTTCCTTCTGCGACCAACTACTAAGTGCAGCTGCATTAGAGAGAATTGCCGAAAAGCTGCCCTGTAAACTGCGCAAACGATGGCGACGCTAAACTCACGAGCTGGTAGAAAACTCTAGTAATATTACATAAGAGCACCTCGTGAAGTTGATTGGAGAGGAGGTAGCCGTACTCAAACAGCCGATATTGGCCACTTTGGCTTTTAACCGTCCAACCAAAACTAAAGTTTCTGTAATGCAAAGTTTTTTCAACGAAAACTGAAAATTCTCGTGCAGATACGTAAATCTCTTTCTGCATCTGCTGCCAGAAGAAAAACCACCTGCTTCAAAAAAGTTACTTTTTCCAACGAAAGCCTTTGGAAGAAAAGTCTGCTTCTTTTCGCAGCAGCAAACTCTGCAATATCTGCCGAAAACCTAACCACCTGTACTAAGACTGCACAAAGAAGCTAGTCCGCTCGTACTACGAGGGCACGCATCATATGGATACAAACTCCCAGCCACCACCTCGACACAGACCGAGCTCACCGAAGGAAAGTGGAGAGCGCCTTAGCCCATAGGAAAAAGACGACCACGAAGCTACTGCCGCGACCTCCATCGCCCTTCCTCACGCTTCACCACGAATAGCGCTAGTGAAGAGTACTGCCTTATAAAGATGCTGGTACGACCACGCCACGCTCCACCTTCTTGAAACGCGAGCTTTCGAGTGGTAAGCCAACGAAGGTTTTATCGCCAATTTTACTTACTAAAGTGAGTTGTTGGAAGCAATTGCTGCTTGATGGTGAGTGTCATCATGTCAGGCAGCGGTTCTAGCGATTGCCGGCCTAATGAGCACATAGTGTTAAAACTTGCTATTGTAACCCAGAAAGCTTCTGTTCACCTTACGACCATGGAAAAAAGTAAAGATTGCTCTTTCACCACTACATAGAGTAATTAATAATCTTGACGTTTCATCTTTGGATGACAGCCAACAGCTGATCAAGTGTAGTGACGAGGACATGATTACCAATGTACAATGTTGTGCGCAGTAGAATGTGCATTGAAGAATACGCCTTTGACTTGTGTGTCTGATGATGTCAATGACCTGAATGTGCTAACCCCTAACCCTAATCTCTTCTCAATTCAATAAAACTTTACCGCCTGGCATTAAAAAAAGTTATTTCAAACTCAGATGGCGCTCAGCGCAGTACCTAGCGGACCTTTTTTGGTCTCGCTGGCGAAAGAATATTTGGTATTCCTAAACCAGCGACAAAAATGGCTAACGTGAAAACTTCACCGAAAGTCGTTGATATTGTACTTGTAACTGACATGTTTCTAGCAAAGAACCAGTGGCCCCTATAGGGAGGATCGTTCAAACCTTCCCCGATAAAAAAGGCTTGGTCGCGATCTGCTGATATGAGAATATCAAAGTGTACAGTTAGGAGTCTCAGTACTTTCGCCTCTGATTTATTGCATAGGCCAGTTTTTAACTTGTGCTTTTGCTATGCGAAAACAAGAGTGCGTAAATAAATTCCTCTTCTGTAACCAGTATAGTGACCGTATAAGGTCAACTACGATTTACGTTCGTACTGTGTAATTTTAATTTTATCTTTGTTCCAGTCTCGACCTCGTTAGTCTTAATTCGAATAATAAAGGCTGTAACCTTTTGAACTAGCTACTTATTCGAGTGTCAGACTTTCTGGGAGTTTCGCGCGTACGGTTACCTTACGTACGTACATCATGCGAACCTAATTAACCTGTGAACCCTAGTTATAAAACATTTACCAGATTTTTAAGTGTTCGTACACAGCGATTGTTCTCTGTTGTAGGAGATAACTCAGCTTATGTGTGAAATAAAACTTGCATAGCCATTTAAAGAAAATTTTCAAATGACTCTGATAAATTTTCAAGCGAATGTAACGGCCAATCTAAGTCCATGTAGGCACACGCTGTCTTACCATTGGCAGCACAAGCAGCGAACCACAGCCTCTATGCATCGCGTACTGCTCCAGCCTGCGGTCGATTTGTTACTGTTGCTGCTTCGGTGCCGAAAAGTTATAACTTCACTCTTGTTACTAAAGTACCGGTAGATTTTATTATTCGATAGCATATCATTATGCTTGTTCTTAGTGCTATGGAGAAGTGTAAACTTTACTTTAATTTGAGTGATGTTTTTCTTTATATAAGCAGAATTTAGTGCTTCTGTGTTGGGGTTATAGTGGATCACCTGGTAGGGACTCTCTGTGGCATGCTGGACCTATTTCTATATTCTGCATGTGCCTGCTGTGCTTCATGTATCTTTGTGTTCCTACTACTAACCTATTCATTGCTCTTCCTATTCCTCTCCTTTCTTGGTCTCATTTCTCAGCAAGGCAAAGGTTACGAAAGATTAAAATTGGTTCTGAGATGATTATCCTTATATCAACACCGAAATCTAATCATCTGTGCTCTTCAATAGTGTTAACAGATTTATTTTTTTTTGAAGATCTGTTCATAACTTTTTGAGCTATGCTGCTAACAAGCATTTTGACAAACATAAGTCAAACATACAAACAAACAAGCAAACCGATCTGCACCAAAATTTGATCATTTATGCCTTTTAACATCACTAACAGCTCCTATAAATTTCATTAAGATCCATTCATTTTTTTTAGTTATTGTGCTAACAAGCATAAAATTAAAAACAGTGACAAACGAACGAACACACAAACGGATCGTTGCAAAAATGTTGTCATTTACTATTCATAATATACCCTACAACTCGTGTAAATTTCATTACTTTTTGAGTTATAGCTTTGGGAAAAATGAGGCAGACAAACAAGCAAACAAACAAACAAACAAACAAACGGATGGACAGACTTTCACCTAAAATTAATCATCTGTTTCTCTCAACATACCAATTAATCCCTGTAAATTTCGTCAAAGTCGGTCCATAGCTTTTTGAGTTATCTTGGTGACAGACAGGCAGAAAAAGCCGACGAAAACATAACCTCATTGGCGGAGGTAATGATATATGGTACACAAGAGAATGTATCTTATAATTATCTAGGTTACACACAGCACATGTCGCAGTGGTCTTACATTCTAGACATCATTCTGCCCCATGCGCTGCCATCATATACACATATTAAACCGTTTGTAGCCAGGGCCATTACAGACGGATTTTATTAATGAGTTGTTGGAGTTTTCAATCCTGTTTTTATGCTCCATGTGCAATTGTGCATTTCCTGGTCCTTACTTTGAGACAATCGGTGCATTTTTATCAAATGTCAAACTTGCCCTATTAGACCTTAAATTGGCACCTTCATTAATATGCGGTATTTGTCAAAAGCAACGCGCAAAGGCTGAATAGATTTGTTTTTGAAGTTACACCAAAGTGAGTTACTGTAGAGTAAGTAACAAAAGGTCCGGAATAATTAACATTTCACCTCTTAAGAGAGGTGTCCAATTTTTCTAATTAACGTGTTAGCAACTCCATGGAGCTTCCGCGTTTCTTTCTCTATATCCTGGTTATCACGAAAATCATCAGAGAGTTTATGAACACACGTAAGAGAAGCTGTTTACGCATTTAAACTCTACACCATCGAGAACAGAATGTTTATGACCGGACGGGCTATTTCTCCTAGGCCTAATATATGAACATGCATACTGTTTTTACTGTGTTATACTCAATACAAAGTTCATTCGCTTCACCCTCGCAAATTATCAGCAGCTTTTGTAGTCCTGTAGGATGGGGGAAGGCACGCACCATATCGTCAGCATAACTAAGGGCATATACCGCTTTATTGTTAATATAGCAGCTTACTCCAACTGCATTTAACTTTGTATAGATACGGTCAATGAAGATTATGAACAGAATGGGAGAGAGTAGGCCTCCTTGTCGTGTACCGTTGGTCATGCAAACGCTGACGATGCTTCCACCCCCATTTTACATACCATTTTTGTGTTTTAAACCAATATTGCAACGTGCTTACAATGTAGGGGGTATTTGTTTCTCCAGCATACACTTAAACAGAGAGTAATCATGCACGCTATCATGTGCTGCCTCTATAGCGTCCAGAAAACACAGATACATGGGAGAGCCATTGTCGGAGAAATGTTTTATAGCTTGTTTTAGCGCGAAGACAGCCATTTTTGTGCCATGTTTTGCTTCACAGCCAAATTTGTTATCTGTAGTGTCTAAATATATTGCCATCAGTCTCTCAAGAACCAGTTCTACTAACTTTGAAAGTGACGTGGATACGGCTATAGGGCGGTAGTTGCTCATGTCTGACACATTTTCTTACTTTTTACAATTGGCGATATTATGACCTGCATTAGATTGTCTGGGAGGAAACATAGAGCAAGGCAACCAACGAGAAAGGCAGCAAGAAGGGTTGCAAGCTTTGGAGGTGTACCCTTCGGCGGGAACGTGCTTCGCGCCTATTGCTTTATTATTGTTAAGTAGCTTTAATGCCTCATGGACTTCGTTGTCCGATACAGCATGTTGGTCGCCAGATGAGATCATATTATCACGAATATCATTAACATAATATTTATGCTTGTTGTCATGAAAACATTTCATGTTGCGTTCATAAGGGGATTTCCAGAATTCAGCAATATTACTTTATCCTGTGATTCCGTCTATTGATTGAGAAACAGTGCGTACTTTCAGTTTTAGATTTTTTATTTCCTTCCAAAAGTCAATGCCCCTATTTAGGATTAGTTTGTTACTTAGTTTTTCCACTTTGAGCTCGTTTTCACGTCTGCGCACTTGCTTAAGGGCAATTTGGCATCTCTTTTGTAGTTTATTTTTTTTTGCCCTGTAGGTCCACCCCACGTTTGGCGCCTACAAATGGTTTTATTGCTAACAATGCTTGTGAATTCTTTATTATGTCTTAAGAATATACCTAAATTTTTATGTTTATTTTTTCTCATGTATAATATTGAAACTATGTCCACGTTTCATTACCCTGAGATAACAAGCATTTTTCATTGCAATAGTGTAAAAAATTGTATAGCGTTAACGTCGGGTTGCAAAATTAATAATTTCTGCACGTACTGTGTTAGTGAAGAAAGTTTTTCAATAATTTCATTGGAATATAAAAATATCCTTCTCTGGTGAGCAATTGACCGCAAGTGAAGACTGTGTAGATTTATGAGCGTACGTTATGTGTTCATAGACGGACGCTGTGCAATGTTTCCAAACTACGGAGTAGGAGAGGACTACCATTATAGTCTGACCAGTGACCAGTCTGTGGGGGCGGTTTGGGCGGGGCATAAGAGATTGCGCATGAGTCATAAATATTTTGTACTTAGATAAAATTGATCTTTTTATATTTTACTTTTCCAATAAATATAGAGTTATCTTGGACTGTTTCGGAAGTCACAGTTGTAATTAAGCATTGCATAATGGCAATAAATTTCTGGAATGATAAAATATAGCGATATTTCGGAAACTTGGCATAGCGGCAAATGCTGCTATGCCAAATATAACGAACATCCTATTGGTCATTTGGGTTACCTTATTTTAGGATGAAAATGCGTCATGGAAACTTCTTCAGCTTCCCGCTTACGCGTTTTACACAGTCAAGCGAAGGAGCTCTTATACAACGTTAACTCCTATTTTTTTGAAAGAAAAAGCGAATCAGGGCCCCTTATTGGATATTTCAAAAGCATCTGCTGAACAGCAAAGGTAACGAAAGTCGGCATCAGAACAGTTCGTTGAATTTGTTCCCAAGCAAAGGGAACTGCAGAGCCAATTTTCTTATCTCCTGCAAGAGATAGACCTGCCACAGTCACCAGTTTGGATAATATTTGAATTAAGAGTCCTGCGAATAACTGTGCTCTCTTTCTACGACAGAAGAGATGTTCCAACATGCGAGTTGATCCTGTGTAGGAACACCTTCGTGCATGGGATCTACATTTTTCTTGATGCCCCTTCCTTTTCCTAGCTTAGTACAGCTATTTTTATGCTAGGCAGGGAGGCTTAAGGTTTCGTATATAAGATTGTAATATATATGCCACCATTACTTCCCCAATGAAGCTATTATTCTGAAGCTGTTTTCACATGATTGTATTGAATACCTTCTGATATTTTTTCCTCTAAATTCTTGAGACTTTCCGTTTCTAACATAGCTGTATACCTCAATAAAGTTCACCAGGCTGCATCCTTATTTATCCATGCAGATTGGTTTCTAATACTCAAGAACATTTCACAATAATTCACGATTCATTAGGGTTCACCTGTCCAAACCTCAAATCGGTAGTTTTTTACGCTAGACGCAGGTACTGGGCGGGGCTATAAGGAAATGCCAGTAGAATTGGCAACGCCGTAGAGGAAATTGACCACGCCCAATTCGCCTTCGTGCGTTGGTCGGATTATATTAAAAATTTCTCGACGCTCCAAAGATGGAAGCATAGAAAAATGCCGTCTTTACTGTTGTACAAAGCGTGAGTAGACAATCCTCGAGTGGCACTCTGTAATCTCCATGACTAGTTCCTTATTTATCTTTCCACGAGCTGTCAAGTATTTCGTATATTTCATCTGATATTGTGTTTCTGTCTCATGTGTAGTCATATTTCATTTATTAATTGGTGATCTATAAATAATGTGGTAAGCGAATTTGTTTACTTAATGCGCAAACTTAGAAAAATTCACATCATTGTTTATATAAATATATGAAACATTGTTTTTACACTCTTAGAAGAGTGGATCTCCTTGAGCATTGACATTTTAGGAATTAGCTGGCATCTCGAAGATAAATATTTAATAACACCCAAAATGCGTATAACGCTGTAATATGAAAATCAAGCCTGCCAGCTCCGCAGAGAAGCCAGTTATTGGTTTACATGCTCACAAAGACGCAATTTGAATATGGACAATGAGCCGGTGGAATACTGGGGTCCAACTGTCAGCGGTGGCGAACTGACTGGGATTTAAAAAAAGAATAGATAAACTAGAATAGCTGGTTTTACATCAGTAATTGCTACTCAGACTGGAGTGTACGCGAAGAGATCTAGTACCTGTATTATGATAACAAATAACTCTGAAATTAATGACAAATATCGCTGCTGAGCAGTTGCATTACAGCTGTCACTGGAAGCTGCTGCTGGGGCTGTGGTGACTGCGATAGCGGCTGCACTGGACAGCTGTTAAGTCCTGCCTGTCTGTGCTGATCGCTATGGACCAAGTCTGTACTTAGCTCAACATGTTCAGCTCATGTTCAGCAACACGTCCTCAATTCGGAATGGTTTAGGTGCCGTAGACACAATACACGAGAGATGCTTGCATTATCATGCTTCAGGATCTCTCATCGACATACTCAAGTGAAGTCACAACACGTGGCGAGAGAAAAAAAAAAAAAAAAACAGTGAGCAGTGCACGTAACCGCTAGCACTTTTTGTTATATCTTGTTTGTGTTGAGCAGTAGTCTGAACTTACTAAAGATTCATCATGGTCGAAATAAAAGTTATCTGACGAATTGTATTGAGCACTACGGTAGCAATCTGCGCTCCGATAAAATTTACCTTAAAGCAAGAACTTGGCTGAGGATCTCGAGACAAAAAGAAAATTATTTTCACGAGGCGTTAAGCGCCACTGATGAGCCTCCTATTGTGATGTCACTGCACCTGTAGCTTGCTGGTGGGCGGTAAGTCGGTTCGTGATGGGCACTAAATACATTAAAAATATTTAAGTACTAAATACATCATGAAAATGTAATTAAATACTAAATACATCGTCAAAATCTAGTTAAGTACTAAATGCATCGTCAAAATATAATTAAACACTAAATAATTATCTTCGGATGTCATGATTTCTAACACTGAAGAATCCAATGAGAAGCACAATTAGAACTTTGGTTACCCACGACACGGGTTCCGCCGTACCTGGCTCATCAGGTGGGAGGTCGAATTAGAAAACGTTAAGATTTTCCGAAAAGTTTGACAAGCTATCACAGTAAGATGTAGCTGTGATAGAGTTATCCAAAGTTTTAAATATAATATCAAAACAAGCAAATGTTCCTTCAATTATCAAACATTGTTCGCTGCGTCGACCCCAACTACAGCACATATATGCGCCGGGGCGGTAGGATCGTCCTGCACAAGTTCTTCAAAGGTGGCACATCTGCATGGTAGATGGCGAAAACACAACAAAGGAGATAATTAAATTTTGACGGGAGTATCCAGTTGTTTGTTGTGTTTTCGCCATCTACCGTGCAGATATGCCACCTTTGAAGCCCTTGTGCAGGACGATCCTGCCGCGTCGCCGCATAAAAAGCGCCCAAAGGGGGAAAGGAGGGGGGGGGGGGGCGCCTGGTTCAAGTTATGATTATGATTATTTTTTTAATAATTTAAATGTGAATAATATAAAACTATGCATTCATATAATTTCTAGATGGTAACACAACATGAATATAGCATTGAAACTTCATCAATAGTGCAAAATCTCTAACAATATTTGGGCGCGGATTAGCAACTAAATAAGGGTTTTAGCTTCTGCGGCGGCCCTAATTTTTGGTAGGGAAAGTGCGTTGTAGGTATGGTAGTTCACTTCAATGTTTTACGTTTTTTGCTTTTCCTGTACAACTGTTTTTCACCGAAAAATGAAGAAAGTTAATGAGTTTTCACTGTAAAAAAAAAAAAAAAAAACAGAGACAGTTTTGGTATTCCTGAAAGATTCGTAACAAACTAATAGAAAGATATTTTCAATTTCTATCCTCACTTTACTCTTATCACTGTTCAAAACTGAAAATTTTACATTTTCTGAGAAATTTAGTTAGTGATCAAAATTTAAATAGCAAATGAAAACGAAAATTTAAAAGCGGGCTCTAATAGTTTGTTACAACTGTTAAAAGGATTCTAAAACTATCTTTTTTTTAGCATATCTACTCCAAGTCTTCTCTTCCTTTAGAATTTTCGTAAAGAAACAAAAAAAATTTTCGCCCATTTTATAAGAAAACTAAGGCCGAATTGAAAAAAAGTAACGAGAGAAAAATGTGTTTCTCTTTCAAAATTACATACATTGAGCAATTTCGAGAACAATCGGTCTACAAATAAAAAAGTTCCCGAAAATTTGAGTTGATGCCTGTAAGCCAAGCCCAAATGCAGGCAGGAATTTCGACTTCGCCACTGTGAATCGCGTTACAGATACTAGCAGCAGCCTCATTATGTTGAGCCAACTGGAATCTTCATTTTAAGAACTGAGACTAAGTTCACAGACATGTCACAGGTAATTGATTGAGCATCAACGCCTTAAACTTGCATGAACCAGCTGAAACCAGGGCACCCGTCGGAAGATTCTGATAAGTCAAACTTCAAAGGCTTATTTCACTGCCCACTGTCCTTAGATCACAGACTCCCATTCTATAAGAGATCCAAATCCGTTTATCTTTATAGTGAGTAGTTTGAGTCTCCGCTATAAAGTCTCACAAAGGCAAAAAAAAAAAAAAAAGAGCAAGTGACAGAGTCCGACGGTGTGACTATAGAAATGTGGAACAGATGCGCCAGGGTGTTTTCACACAAGAACTAGGCACACAGGAACAGCTCGTTGGGAAAGAAAAGGAAGAACAGAACAAAGAATCATTTCTGGGAGCATGAAAAGTTTAAACTTACAAATATGTGCTCTTCCTGGGTGAGATGAAACACATATGAGGCACAACGAGAACCAGAAATAAGTAAAATGATGAAATATATTTACAAATTTTTATTTTGAAGTTTTTAAATACATTGTATTTAACTAGAGTACTAGACCCAGGCAAGGCAGCAGTAACAAAAAAATTAAATTGGTTTTGAAACTATGATATCCTTTTGTCAACAACAACAACAAAAAAAAAAAAATCGAATCATTTGTGCCTTTTGACAGTAATACAGCTTCTGTAATTTTTTCGAAAATCTGCTCAAAACTTTTCGAGTTATGCTGCTGACAAACATTCTGATAAATATCAGTCAAACGCACAGACAGACTAATGGAACCGATCATCACCAAAATTTGATCATTTATGTCTCTCAACGTTATTTACAATTACTGTAAATTTCATAAAGATCCGTTCGCAACTTTTGTCGTTTTTTTAGCTAATCAGTATAAAACCAAACGCAGAGACAAACAAACGAACAGATCATGACAAAAACTTGGTCATTTAATCTTCTTAATATACTTTACAACTCATGTAAATTTCATAGAAATCCTTCCGTAACTTTTTGAGTTATGGTACTAAGAAAAAATATGCAGAGAAACAAACAAAACGTTTGAACAGATCTTCACCAAAACTTACTCAACTGTTATTGCTAACATGCCAAACAACTCCTGTAAGTTTCCTGAAGATCCGTCCATAACGTTTTGCGTTATCTTGGTGACAGACAAAGAGACAGACAGACAAACGCGATAAAAGCTCCTCGGCAAAGGTAATTGCACGTTTTCAAATGTATTTGCAAATGTATTTTTAAGTAACCAAATGTATTGAAATAAGTTTTAAGCACAACTGTATTTAACTATTTCTCATCACTGATGACGTCACCAAAAATACCAGTTTCACCTTATGTTCCTCCCTCCACCAGGCCTGGCGTCTCGGTGACCTCAGCGTGGGCACATCCAGGCGCGTGTCCTGACGTCCGCCCCAGAGTATATAAGGCGCTGCTCCTCCTCCCTGGAATCACTTCAAATCCGACTAAAGACAGAGAAGCATCTTTGTGCGGTGTTAGCAGTGAGTGTTCCTACAGCACCGACCTTTACTAAGCGCACAAAAGCTAAAATATCACAGGGTGGAGATACGTCGCGAGCCGTTCCATCGTCACTGCTGTAAAATATGCATTGTTTATTAGTGCCAGCGCAGATAAAATTATTACAAGAAGCAAATTTTTTCTTCCTTTTAATCATCAAAAATTTGAAAGGAGAACAGGAATTTTAACCAACTAAAGTTGATGAGTAAACAATTTGCAGCATCTAAGAGCTAGTGGACTCTCTCATTCTCTGCATTTCACGGAGTTTAGTTACAATTAAAGCTTTAGTCAAGATTTTACAGAAGTGATGATGGATCCAGTCGCCAGATCGTCTTCATGATTCGATCGAGTTCAAAAGTTTGCACAGTCTTCCAGGCCGGCTTTCCCCAAGGCTTCTACCAGGGCTCGGTTTCCCAAGCACCTCATAAGTTACGGGGCTGGTAAGTGTAGGCTTTCTTGCGCTGGCGTAACGGCTAAAGTTCTGATTTTCCTCTTGAATTCAGCAGTTTAATTTAATTCACGCATTTAATAATGCATTTCTGGAAGGATGCAACAATATCTCTCATATTATTTTGTTAAGGTCAGCATAACGAAGTGACAAAATCCAAGCCGTGACATCAGCACTTCTGCCCGGAACTGCACACGCTACGTTCTGGTGACGTTAGGAGGGGCAGGAGACCTTGCCACGGAGGTAGTGGGCTTTCATTTGGCACTGCCAAGCACAGATACTCGCCTTTACGTAAATTGGGACTCCATTGACACTAGTTGTACACTGAAACTGCCACTGCCGTCCTCCCTACAGCTTCGCATCGCTCCCGTGGGTTCTATCGCCCACTTTGGATTCCATTAGTAAAGAAATTGCTATTTTTAATTGGTTATGGATTATGTCGAATGAATGAATTAACATTAGGGTGTGTAACAATTCCTTACTTCTTACTTGAGTAACTTCGTACTGAGTTTAAAATGCATTGATGGGATCTATTACGGAGTTTTCTATATCAATTTTTTCTGTACGTCTTTCCGCAAAATATAACTCATTTTCAATTACAAACAACAACATTTGTAATTTTCCTGATCTATAATTTATTATAGCGTATTATTTATGGTGAAAATATTTCTTGAAAACCGAGAACCTGGGCTCTTTGAGGTAACTTAGCTGAATTAGCCAAAATTCTGGGAAAACATACCAACCAGCACTCGGAAGGTGGGTCGTATGTATCTGTTTGGGTGCTCCTCCATGTGGCAACACAGATCGGTCTCAGCATATGGCAACACTAGCTGGTGGCGGAGGAAGCAGCCGTCAGAGGCTCCATATATGAGAGTCATGATGTTACTTCAAAGATTCAGATATTTTTATAAAGATGCTGCTGAGCAGAGCGCCTATCAACTGACCAGAGAGAAAGA
>LQNS02278145.1:1766970-1777072 GCA_001587735.2 Parhyale hawaiensis
ATATTGAGCTTATCGTTAACAGACAATGAGCAAGAAATGCTGCAGAATAGAGCAGAACTACACTGCGCTGCGACGAGTACGACGGTTTCGTTGAAGCAGCTATTTTTCTTCAGATAGATTTTTTTTTACGAAGCAGCTTTTCCCTGAGGCGAAAAAATATCGACTGAAGCAATGTGAGTGCGTATCACTGATACGTAGCAGCTCCTGTTCTAGTGAGTGATACCTGCTTGAGAATGTTTAGTTTTTTTTTTCATGTCACCGAAAGGAATCCACTATATAATAATACACAGTTGTTGGTCGCTCGTTTGCTCGCTCTCTCTCATGCTGGTTCTTCCCTCCGTCACGCTGTTAAGGATTTAGATAGAAGAAAATTCATCTACTGAAAAACAAGTTGAGATACCATGAAATTTCAGCCCTTGGAGTAACAGTAATAAATATAGCTTCGGGAATATATGGTCAAAAGGGGAAATACTGCATTTTCTGAATCTCGCTTCCCTTTGAAAACTAGCTCGGAACGTTTTTGATATGACGATGATGATTCATCTTTTGAGCGTGGTTTATGAAAGGCGGTATCTAATCTTCTAATCTAATACTAAGAATGACCGTCGTGTGTTTATAAATATATATATATGTTCGGTGTCACGCTCTTTACGAAATAGATAGTCGGAAATTAGCCCAGGTTGGAGGCTCTGGTGCTCCTCTCAAGCTCCATTGAAAGTGATAGGCAGAATATAAGCCGGGTTGCAGAAGATGGCAAACGTATCTTAACCAGGGACAGATGAAATTCCAACAATGAAGACATCGCAGGCTTAGTCTGATTTGTACGAGTATTTGCTTCCTCATACATCGAATCTACGGCAAAGTATAGGGCGACCTTATGTCTGAATGCATTTCTTGCATTGCCGAAGTTGAAATCGTAGCACTGAAGATGCCTGAAGCTCCGTTGGAACTCTCATGCTTCTTGATTCGTAGTTTCTTCCCACAGATGATTTCGTTGCATGAGCTTAAGAAGGGTGAAACTACGTTAACAGTTGCTTGACTGCTTTGTATTCAAAAGTGCCCGTCTAGACAATTATTTCTTCTAGCTTACTGTTTTCCTCTGACGAAGCAGTTTTCTCTCCATAGGTCAAAATTTGAGCACCTCAAATGAAACATATTTGAGGTGGGAAGACGGTATCTTTGCTAAGGAGCAATCACATTGTATATAAGCTGCTATTTTGTTTAAGTTTGTTGGAGTCAAGGATCTTGGTTAGAATATTTTACTCAATATGTTACTTCTGCCTGTCTATATGGAAGACCTAAGGATGACACCATGACAAAGGATCAATGAAGAAAAGAAAAAAATTAAGAAGCAAATAAGAGAAAAGGAGATTCCACACCGGCCTAGAGGCATTAGGCAAACGTATAGGTTATTGCGTGAATTTTTCACGCACGGGTCCACTAGTCTCAAATAGAGTTTTTGATCCTGTCGGGCATAAGCGGTATCGCATTTTTTTTTGCTGAATTTCTTCGTAGCAGTTCGAGAGGCTTAGTATTGGGTGGAGTTTTCGGTCTTTTCGTGCATAATCCATTTCGCTTATGCTTTCCTAACTGAATTTCTTGGCAGCAGTTGAAACTTCCCGCTGAACCGACGCCTTTTTATATTCACCCAAGAAGGTTCTTATAGAGAGGAGTGCACCCTATCTATTTATCCTACGGGAGCGTTGCGAGTAAACTTTTCCCTTAAACTGGCTGAGTGGCTTATCCAATCAGAGAGCGGCATTGCCTCCAAGGAGCTTCTATAGAGTCTCTATACAAGCTCCTTGATTGCCTCACACAGCATATATAGAAAGGAGTCCTGAGCTCAAATTTTTATAGTCATTAATCATCGACGAAATTTCGAGCGGATGGAAGTGTGTAAAGAAAACTTGTATCCTGTATACCATCCGAAGATATAAATAACAGAGTGAGCGCTGGGATATAAATCATCAGACACGCTTGTCTCACAAAAATATTGAAGAACTGCCTGTCTGTATCTTCCTTAACTATATGTACTGACCACTGCCACTTCAGCCAGTTTAAGATCTCCAAACGCCAGCTTGAGTCACGTGACAAAGCCATGTGTTTACTCGCCCAGGGAAGGCTTGCAGCCAAATTTTGTCCTAAAGGTTTAACTATCGGCTGGTATCCAGGTTACGGTAAGCCCTGAGCATTTCCGGGGAATAATTTTGCTTGAACTATATTTTCTTAGTGCTGCTTAACGTCTGAACAAATCCAAACTGATTTTCGCGCCTTATCTTGCAGGGGGGATATTTTGCTCTAGCATAACTCATAGTTGTACAACTTGCGTTTCATTAATGAAAGATCAGGCCAGCAGGTACGAGACCATTTTACAGCAAAACCTTTACTCGTATCTGAAACAATAAAAGCCTAATACCACAATTACTGCCGTCATTTTGACGGCTAGGCCTTCTAGTTAGGGAAGAATTGTGGTGCTCAGCTGCACTGCATAAAACCATGAGCGGTCATCATAATTTACGGCTATTTAGGTTGGCACATGCACTTCATTCTTCTTAAGCTGGTAACGTGAGAAACAAGAGTACCGTAGAATTAATAGGGAAGTATCATCACAAAGTCATCACTGTCATTTTTGACAGCGCTGGTACTCTTGTAAGATGTATATTCTATGACCCTGTTATACTTTGCTGCTACCACAGGATTTCCCAGGGCGAACTGAAACATTTGCTTTCTCTTCAATTAGACTAAGAATAGGGACGTTCTTCTGCATTCCAGCATGGGGCCCGTCACAGGCGGGACGTAACTCCAGCTGCTGGGGCGGCCGCCGCTGCGTCTTACGGTGAGTGTCCGCAGCTGTGCACTGAGGCGGGTTGCAGTCACAACCCGGCTGCGCTGCTGCAACCTAGAAATGGCAATCGTAACCCTAACCGAGGTTGTGAGCGCGCCATCTGCCGACGAGTGGTGCATGCATAACAATATTGAAATTCTGTGTTAACTGTTATTTCGTCTACAGAGCTCGAGGTAGGTAAGTATGCTTGTTTACTCGCTCCAGGCTTTGGATTTTACTCGTTATTCATTTTCGCAATTTTAGCGTTCCCTTTATTTGAAATGGATGTTCATGAGAAGTTAGTACCTCCACCGCAACATGAATTGCAAGCATTGCTATCGCTTCCCTGGTTGTGATTGCGGCGCAAATTGTGAGTGGCGGGGTTACCGGTGCAGCACCGGTAACTTTAAAATTAAGATAACAACATGCATATGATGAACTGTTCACTTTAGCTCAGGGTGATAATCTCTGCCCAGCAACTGCTTGTATGAATCCCGGCTCACATGTTAGCCAGTTGCTATATACAGTATATATTCATGATTTGCAGCGTTTGCATGAGTTCAGTTCATGTGTAAACAACAGATAAGGCACAGTTTTCTAAATTCTAAAAATCACTCCAAAACTCGAGAGATTTCAAAGGCTCTACTAGTGACATTTGGTAGGCCAATTAGCTAGGCGGCTCGTGTTTTAGCAAATTATTCTTAGTGCACACACAATAGTGTATGCAAAGAGACGACGGCAGTTTCGACGTTTTTGAAGCATGAACGTACAACAAAAGATGACTGGACGAACCTTCTTTCATAATATATTTTACGCACAGTCAGCAGTTAGAATATTTATGTATCTGAGTATATGCCTACATGAAGACATGCAGTCACCAACTGGTGTAGAGTATATGATATATATGAATATTTACATGTAGATATGCAGTCACTTGCTGCTGGAGTGGACAAAAATTTCTGATCCAGAGTATTATAATATTGGAGAGCAGGAGGATGGGATAAGCTAATGTTCTTTTTGGCTATGAAATCATGCATGCAGCAAGATCATGTTAATTAAAGGTAAATTTCCCAATGTGCACATAAATTACGCCATGCCCTTGTGTGTTATTTTCACCGCTGATGCGCTCGTTGTTTGCGCAGAAGGAGGCGAGACAAGACGGGAAGAGAGGTCGGTTGTTGACGGTGGCAGCAAAAGCGCAGATCTTCATGGGTACATCGACGACCTCTTGGTTTTGCAAGATGCTCCTGACAAGCCTTGGCAAAGAGCCTTGCACCGTCTGATGCTTGGTATGCTAAAGAAGAGGCTGAAGGTTGAAGCTGCGACTTGGAATGCCCGTCGAAGATCAGATATTGAAGATGGAATCGTTGAAAGTGGCCACAGCGTCCTCGAACCGACGGCTGAGTCTGAGGACGGCAGTGAGCGGTTTAGTATGACGTTACCTTCACCAAGTGACGTTGCCGATACCCCGACTTCTCACAACAACAACGACGACGGAAATGCCTTCTCTCCAGCCAGCAATTTGGGTTACCACAGCGGAGGATACTCCTCTGACGTCACGCCTGGGCCTGACGGACCTATGGAAATCGACGAACAAAGTTTGGAAGCTCCTTCGGAGAAAAGGTACTGGCTGGGAATGCTGATGCCGTCATCGCGAACTAGGATGCCATCGATGGTTTCAAGAAGACACAGATTATTGGCAGGAAACCTAAGGCAGAAGCTTGTGGCTAGTCCAGCTGTTATTCGAAAATTGCCGAGCGAAGCTCAAACTTTCAGCCCAAGGATGGGAAAACGTTCCTCATTAGCACCGTCTGGGGGCACCAAACTCAACAATAATATAGTCACGGATGAAAACACAATTAGTGACATATTCTCCGATGAGAATAGATCGGGGCCAAATATTTATGGAGATATGGAAGAACTCGCAGATGTCTTACGCGAAGTAGAACATAGCGGCCCCGAAAGGAAACGGTATAGCTTCACCCCTCGAGCGGGCAAGCGGGCACCTAGTTTCATTCCTCGGACAGGGAAGCGTGCGTTCAGTTTCATTCCTCGAACGGGAAAACGGGCATTTAGTTTTATTCCTCGAACAGGAAAACGAGCATTTAGCTTTATTCCTCGAACAGGAAAACGAGCAGTTAGTTTCATTCCACGGACAGGAAAACGGGCTTTTAGTTTCATACCTCGAACAGGAAAACGAGCATTTAGTTTCATTCCACGGACAGGCAAGCGGGCGTTTAGTTTCATTCCTCGGACAGGTAAACGGGCCCCTAGTTTCATCCCTAGGACAGGTAAACGGGCCCCTAGTTTCATTCCTCGGACGGGAAAACGGGCCTTTAGTTTCATTCCTCGGACAGGAAAACGAGCGTTTAGTTTCATTCCTCGGACAGGAAAACGGAAGTTTAAAAAAATTCCCCTAGAAGATAAACACCCTCCTAGTTTCATCCCTCGAGCTGGAAAGCGCGCGCTTAGCTTCATTCCTCGGACAGGAAAACGGGCGTATAGTTTCATTCCTCGAACAGGAAAACGGGCCTTTAGTTTCATTCCTCGAACAGGAAAACGGGCGTTTAGTTTCATTCCTCGGACAGGAAAACGGGCCTTTAGCTTCATTCCTCGAACAGGAAAACGGGCCTTTAGTTTCATTCCTCGGACAGGAAAACGGGCCTTTAGTTTTATTCCCAGAACGGGGAAACGGGATTCTAAAGCAATACCTCTGGAAGATCAACACGTTCCGAGTTTCATAGGAGCTCGACCTTTCGCTCCCAAATCGAAGTAAGGAGCCTGTCCGTTTATTTAGGGAAATGCTATGACTTAAAGACGACACGTTTTGCAAGTACTTTTTAATTCAAAGTTCTCGAGGCGTCGTAGGAGCTGTCAGAGAAGCTGTCCCTATTTATATATGTATGTATATGTATAAAAAATGAAGTGGAAGCATCAATAGAAAAAATGAAACTGTATTTTATTGAGCTAATGTACTGCATGTAAGGAGGATGAAGAAATATAATGAGCAATAGACAAAAATGTCAAAGTTGATTACTTAATAAATATGCCACATATACCTATTGTGAGCTTCCGGTTATACTGTGTTTCTGTACCGGGCCTGATCATTGCGCTGACACTGGTACGACAGAGCCTTACTGCTGACATGCCATCTGCAGCAGTCAACATATCAGTAGAGAGCTTCATTCGTAGCAACCTAAAATTGTAGAGTCGAACTCCCTAAACCCAGGATATTATCAACATATGATAACATTTTCTGTTTACCTCCGCCAAGGAGGTTATGTTTTCGCCGCGTCTGTCACCAAGATAACTCAAAAAGTTATGAACAGATTTATAAGAAACTTACAGGGATGGTTAGGCATGTTAGGAGAAACAGATGATTAACTTTTGGTGAAGATCCGTCCATCCGTTTGTTTGTTTGTCTGCCTCCTTTTTCTCAATGCGATAACTCAAGAAGTTATGGACAGATTTTTATTAAATTGACATGAGTTGTTGGGTATATAACGAAGAGTAAATGACCAAATTTTGGTTATGATCCGTTCGTTCTTTCGATTGTCACTGTTTTTAATTTTATGCTTGTTATCACAAAAATAAAAAACAATCAATGGATTTTTACAAAATTTATAGGGGTTTTTAGTAATGGTAAATAAATAAATGATTGAATTTTCAGTCGGTTCAGTCGTTTGTAGTTTGACTCATGTTTGTCATACTGTTTGTTAGCAGCATAACTGGAAAAATTATGATCGGATCTTCAAGAAATTTGCAGAAGCTGTTATTACTATCAAAAAGCACAAATGAGTAGATTTTAGAGTTGATACAATTGAAATCATGGTTTCAGAGCAAATTTGAATTTTTTACTACCGTTGCTTCGCTTGGCGGAGGGATACGCTTTGAGAGTGCTCTAGTTTATTTATAAAAATGTAATGAACAATAGACAGACAAATCTTTTGCTATGCGCCTGATAACTTATTCCGACCGGAACAATTAGATCTCCAAGGCTGAGAGATTTTGTTAAAAAATAATAGTAATAGACAAATAATAATTTCTCTTATAAAAACACCATGGCATTCAAGTAAATGGTTCACAGGTAGGCCTAGCAGTACATTTCATACAACATCGTTACATGAACAAACATGGGCTACGTTCATTACAAAGAACCATATTCTGCGAGCCGCTTTTCCAAACGTGTCTGGCTGACGCGTGTGCATCCCTAACTAGCTCTATTCGAATGAACATGAATTGAAGCTGAAGAAATTGCTTAGTATCAACGTGAGTGTCGTCTCATGCAGAGAATTAATCGCTCAGTATTCTGTCACAGACCATAATATGAAATTTAAGATATTATATTTGATATGAGATTCACGCTAAGAGATTAAGATTTGACTAACTGTTTTTAGCAAAATTAGAATGAGCTTGAGAAAATGAGCAGTATACACGATGAAACGTTGTTTTTAGATTAATGACAAGAGCAATATTCGAGAGGCTGTTATTGCGGTAAACTCTCTTTTCACTGGTTAAATGAAATTGATAACATATATAAAGCTAAAGTTTTGAAAATTACACACTTTCAAAAGAACACACGCATGCGGACGCTTTACACGTCAGGGAAACCTAAGAAGCACGGAACAAAGTCAGCGCATATGTAGCGCCCACCATTACCTGCATCAGATACCAAATTGCAGGTAAGGGCTTGGGTAATTATAGTCATCAGACTACTGCGGCTGTCATCGCTGTGCTCTGGTCTTTTCTAGATTCTGAAGACTAGAAGGCGTCAGAGCTGCTCGGTCTCGTATCATGAATTAGGTTAGAGTTCTGGGAAATTTATATACCTTGCTAATTTGATTACATTAGGATGAAATAATTGATGAACAATAATGAAATTTATGTTTAAGTTATTGTCTTTCTTACGCAAAAATTTAGATATTAGCTACTCCACTGGAGATCGCCGCTATGTAACAGGGGAAGATCTGCATACCATCTCTGATATATGAGGAAAATACCAGGCAAAAGTAATCTAATAGTTTCGTGGTCCGAGGGGCGAGATTATTCAACAAAATGCCTTGTCACATTCGAAATGTCACCGGTACAGAGACTGCGAAATTTAAACACTTACTGGACGCATAGTTACTGAAAGTGCTTGATAAACCTGCTGTAAGCGGCTATGTGAACTGTGGTGATAACTTGCTGTTAGCCACCCCGCTGGTCACGGACTGCAGCATCACCTCTGCACAAGATTGGCGGCGTGTGTAACGTCGCCTGGACCTCGTCCGAAGTATCATCAAAGGTATCAAAGGTACCCTCTCTAGAGGCTGTTGAGGTATACCGATGTATGTGCGTATACAAAATGAACAAACCTAAACTGCGATGATTATAAAACAGCAATTAACAATAAAATAATAAATTATAAATTACATCCGTAACAAAAGTACGATAATGGGGTAGCATGAAAGGTTTTACAATAATTTAAGGCAGAGAGTAATATTTTGTTTATGCAGCCATGTTCAGAATTACTGCAAACTAATCTTTGACATCACGATGTGCAAAGCAGCTGCTATAGTTTTACTGCCTCTATCCTTTAATTCCAGGGACGAACTTTAGTGGGTTACTTCTTCCCATGAAAGTGCATGAACTGAAGGTAAATATTCATGATGCCGGACATACTGCATACCCAGAGTATAGTGGTGAAAAACATTGCATGAGGTTAATTTCGTAGTAAGATGTTATAAGAAGCTGCAAAGTAAGTCTCGGGAGGGAGGTCTACAAAATTACCAGATAGCTTATTTCTAAACGCCAATGCGCCTTAGAGAGCCAACTATTGATTTTGTATCAGTTAATAAAGTGGATTGAAATTTCTCTGAATGCACCTAGCTGCATGAATATTGCATCCTGACTATGCACTTTGCTATTCGGACTGCGAGTTAGTGGTAAACTGCGTCTTCACGAAAAAATGCGGGACACACATTGACATGGGAGATACCAGAGTTAGAGTAACGTATTCTACTTTCGCCTGAGGTAGAGAAAGGCTCAGGAAATTTTTACATTGTCATAATTTACTCAGTAAAGAAACAAATACACACTAGGCTCGCACGGAGGCAGTTTTAAAAATTGTATGCCATTAGTGGGTTACCAAAATTTCTAGGTTGACATTTCTAGGGTAACTAATTCAACAGAAATGAGCCTCCATATGCCTCACAAAATAGCGTGAAAGTTGCTACTTTCAAAATATTTCAAAATGGGCGCTTTAGTAATATTGGGCAATGCTAAAACTGTATTTAGATTAGATAGGCGGCAGTAGACGAACCAATAGGCCCATTCTAAAAGAGATACCGGAACTTACGCCCCGGCCCTCCATGAGCTGTTGCCATTATGTTAACGACTGGAGAAAAAAGAAAAAAAGGGGGGAAGAGTCCCTGCCAAAGAGACAATCATGAATGCACGCAAGCACGATCAAGAGCAGGTGACATGCCGAGCTTAGACACATCAAACTGTGTGGTTGGAGCGGGAGAGAGAAGACGACGGATTATGGTGGCCCCGGAAGCTCTGGCCGTTAAGAGCTTGCGACTCCTGGAGGAGGAGTTCTTAGCTGCGGAGGATGTCTCTCCCAATACATGTCAAGGCGATTTTTAAACGCGTTGAACGACTCCGCACCAACAACGTCGGAAGGGAGCCTATTCAAAATGCTTACTAAGAAATACGGAAAGAACTGCTGATTTAAGGTCGTTCTTCGAGCTTTATGCTTCAGTTTTTGACCGTTGTTTTGCAAGCGATCATTGAGCTCTCTTTCAAAGAGTCCCGTTGTAGGTACTTCGTTGAAGCCATTGAAATACTTGACTGTTTCTATTAGTTGCCCCCTGAGTCGTCTTTGCTCGAGAGAGATCAGACCCAGTTCTTTTCGGCGATATTAATACGGCTTCTTTCACAATTGAGGTATCAATTTCGTTGATCTGCGTTGGACTCATTCCATGTTATCGATATTGTTACACAGATGAGGCGACCAGAATTTGACAACAAATTCTAAGTGTGGCCACACTAACGTCTTGTACAAGGGAATGATGATGTCCTTGGACTTGTATTCAAAATTTCTGGTGATGAATCCCATACTCTGCTTGCCATTTTCACACTCATTGCAACTTGCTGAATGTGTTGTAGTAGGCAATAACCAGCTAGGTTCTACTCCATCCCTAAACTCCAACATTACCCTTGCCCCTGCAGACCAAAGCTCGCCAACTCTTGACACCTCTGATGGTGCGCAGCTCTGGAAACCTCAGCCACTACGAG
>LQNS02278145.1:1806060-1820597 GCA_001587735.2 Parhyale hawaiensis
CCAGGACAGCGAATAAAATGGTTGTTCTGCAGGAGCAGGTGAGCCAACAGCTCTTTTGAACTCTATGAACAAAAGCTTTATTCTTGGATGCGAGTCGAGGCACTCTAATTTTGTGCTTCGACCTCAGCTGCTGCTGCTGTAGGCTCTTTAAATGAATTTCCTAACTTTTAAAAGACAGAGAAATTTACGAGAATCAACCAATGTTGTCGCACCATCGCTTCTTGACGATTGTTTCTTTCTTCTCCGTGTTTTCAAAACTGCTTACATATACTTGGGTGGGAGACGAACAGCATGCCGTCATGTAATTCATGTACCCAGTAAAGCATTACAGCAGCTACCGTGGAAGACGAACAGCACACCGTCATGGTCATGTAACCAGTAAAGCATTACAGCAGCTACCGTGGAAGACGAACAGCATACCGTCATGGTCATGTAACCAGTAAAGCATTACAGCAGCTACCAGCTACGTTTGTTACTGAGTAACAGCAGCACTTGTGTTATAGGAATATATTGGTTTGGTCAAAGTTCGTTTGTTTCTTAGGTGGACATTCATTTTCCACACTTGTTTTAGATATGTAAAGAATATCTGCAATTTGTCTGGTCGGCAGTCTGCAGTCTTGTTCGAGTACAGCTTTCAGTATCTCTTTAGGCCGGCCAGAGGAGGTGCATCTTTTACTGAAAATTTCCTGATCGAAGTCGAATAAACCATTCCCGGTGCACCAGTTCTGAAAGAGCATCCTCTGTATATGCCTGGCATATCCTTCGGCCAGTTTCTACTGCTTCCTTTCATTTTCTATAGAAAAAATCATAAGTTGCAATAGTATTCAGCCTGATCCCTCATTGCAGGGGTTCAAATGCGAGCAAAAATGTGAGAACCTGTCTTGTTCTTCGGGGCTTATTTCCTACTACTATTACAAAATCCTAAAAAATCGGACTTCTTGGCTAACCTAAGTTAATCACCCAAGCTTGCGCTCGACAAATATTCATAAAGAAATTATTCCTACAGATTTGTAACAGATATTGCTTACAAACACTAATCACTCCAGAGCGTGCTGAGAGCGTTTGTACACACTCCAGCTTTCAAGGTGCTGACGATTATGCCGTGATGTTTGACAACCCCCCCCCCCAAAAAAAAAGGTGCTCGCTGGTGGTCCTAGTATATTTCCTTTACCAGCTGCAAGACAAAAAACAGTGAAGTTACAGGGCTAAATATAGCGAACTCGTCATTTACAATAACGAAGAATTTCTTTCTGCGAAGGTGATAGCGATGGCGCGGTGTTGACTACAACGCTGTTGTGGTTAATATTTGTATTATTTGTCAAAATTAATGGTTTGCTTCCATACAGTTTTCATACTTTTGCTCCAGATTTTGAATCTAGCGACAACAAGCATCTGTTATTAAAATAAGTTATCGCAATATAATGCATTGTTTGTTATATAATTAACATTTACCCTATTCTTAAGAGATATTCTTTTGACATCAAGCCGCATATCTTGCTTTAAATTATCTCACTTAGTTTGTACTTCTATCCGTGCCAAGCAGTCTCTTCTGTTAACATATCTGGTTCTACCTGTTATGGATTCCTTGTGGTTTGGTCTCGGCCTCCCCCATCTGCCCGGAATAGAGGAAAAGGATCCCCGTCCCCAGCAGTCTATGTGGTGCTGCCCCAGCCAAGGAGCTTTGATATCGAAGCTACTTGACCCCTGTCCCTATTCAGCTCCGGTCAGCGAGGGGGAGGAGGGTCGCTGTCCCCGCGGATTCTCCTGCAGAGAGAAGGGCTCGCGTGTTGTCTTGAGGCGCGTGCGTTTGATGAGGTATTCGGTGCTGACTGCAGAGCGGACAAGTGCGATTAGGATATTTGTCTGGCGAGATTTGAGTTCGTCTTGGTTTTGTAGTAGGAACGAGCAAACCCACGTCCACCCAACCAGGACAGGTGAAATGGCCAGAGATATAAGGCCTATCAGAACTTTCCTTCGGGGAACAGACAAGCAGTTGCTGGGGCAGGGAACTTCCCCGCTCCCGAACTGGACGGGTGCATGACAACCGCCTCACTCCCTCCACGCGTAGACTGCTGCACGGGGGCAGCCAAGAACTCTGCCCGTCAGAGATCACCTGATGCCGCCGTGTCAGAACAAACTGGGAGCGCCGTAAAGAATCTGGAGCAAAGGATAGAGTACCTCAGAAATCAGAGACTTCGCTCTACTCTTCTCTGTGGAAAATTTCCGACATAAAACTAAGGAGAAAAAACGCTGCTCGACGAGAGGGAGACAGTTGCGAACGGCGGAAAGAAAAATCGTGTTAACTTTGAGGGTGAGTCGAGTGGAGAGAAAAAAGTATCATTGACCTTCCAAGAGTAAATAAATTGTAAAAAAATATGCACTGAAGCAGCATATATATTTATTACTCTTGTCCAGTTACTACTAGTATAATACATTTATTTACACTTATTACGTAATATTCATATTGATTCAATGTGGTCATGGGGATGTCATGGTCGAAGACTTTTTTTGATCCAATACGAGCATGGAAAAACCGCCTGATGGAAAGTGTTCTGCTCCGCTGGCCGAAGTGCAATTGCAGCAGATAAAACGGAGATTTGCGTTCTCTTTGCATCGGTGAAATGCAAGCTTGTGCGGAACAAATAGCAATTACCTCCGAGAAGGAAGTCATATTTCTGCCGGAGTTTATCTGTCTGTCATCAGCATGACTCAAAAAGTTATAGACGGATCTTCATGAAATTTACAAGGCTTGTTATGTATGTTAGAAGAAACAGATGAAGTTTTTCTGAAGATCCGTTTCACCCTTTCAATGTCTATAAGATATTTTGGTAACATAACTCAAAAAAGTTACGAACGGATTTACATGATATTTTCCGAGAAATGTTAGACATTTTAAGAACAGTAAACGACAATTTTTTGTGTTAATCCGTTCGTCCTTTTGTCTCTATTTCGGTTTTTCCATTTGTTAGTTACATAACTAAAAATATTATGAGCGAATCTTTATGAAATTTATAGGAACTCTTGGAAATGCATCGGGGTACAAATGGCCAAATTCTGTCGATTCTCTGTTTGTCCATTTGGCTTTCTGTTTGTCGTATCCTCAGAAGCATATTAACAAAAGCATGGCAAATGGAGACGGGTTTTCAGAAATCCTCGCTGTCATTTTTGACAACGTGGGTACTTTAGTCTATCGGAATTAACCACTTTGAATGCCTAGAGATGTGACCACTCCTTCCAGTTCACTTTTCTGTCTGGAACGTGAGTTGTCCAGCAGAACCCCTCGTAAGCCACTGTTTCGACCGATCTTAGTTCCAGGATCTTGTGTTTCATCGAATGTTGGGCTCGTCCTCAGCTGCGAGTCGTAAAAAGTTATTATTCATCAACCTGAATGTTGGCTACGAGGTCATTGACGAGTCAGCTCGTTGAGTCAGCTAATCAGCACGCAACACTATGCACACTTATCTAACAAGCAGAGCACATACTTGGTGCAATATATTTATCTGCGAAATGGAAGACGTTGATGCATGTATATATCCCAACCTCCTTTGCTACCACTAAAATTGAAAACCGACGTTCTACTTCTATTTTTGACTGAACCTGGATCGCTGTTTCTTCATTAATTACAGTTTACTGTCCCTCATGATTCTTTGCGTCATCTTTGAGATCCTTCCTGTTTTTCAAACTCTAAATTGCTTGATCAAATTACGAACTGTTTTTCTAGGAAGGCAAGCCTCTAGGGCTTCCATAATCTGCGATGAACTCAGTTCACAAGGGTGCATTGGGAGGGTGCACTTCTCGGGAAACCGGAACTCCGGGCACTATAATAGGCATTGAGAAACAAAACCAATTTACGATCACAATATTTTTTAGTGACATAGCAGTATTGTATATGACAGCGCTCAAAAGGAGAATCGGAGATGCATAGACGCAAAATCAAACCGTAAAAAGTCGACTTTGGTTTAAGCTAAATCTGCACAGAACTCCTTCCAGTCAATGTTTCAAGTTAAAAGCATGTTTTTTTTTCTCGCTCGAATTGGTCATGCAGCACTAAATGTGATACCAGCTATATTGCACAATATTAAGGCTTAACTCAGGTATCAATTCAAGTCGCTTGGGACTGACTGTCATAAATGTTAAGTAATTACACGGTCAAGATCTACATCTTTAGTGTAGGGAAAGTTGATGAGCGCCTCTGACGAACCTCTCTCTTGCCCCATGGTTGATCTCAGGTATGAATGGAGGTGCCGAGGTGTACTTGCATCATCTTCACATTAACAGATCATCGGGAGGGTACAGATAATTTGCAGAAGAGTAGAGCTATTTGAATATGTCATAGGATCATATTCTTCGGTGGCATCTGCAGGTGACTTGGGCCATATCTTCTCTGTTATCTTTTCAGACGAGGGTCATTCAAAAAGTAATGTCTCTTTTTTTTTTATTCAGCCCAAATGGATCCGAGGGCACTGCAAATTAAATTGTCATAATGACTGAACTTATGCACTCATGACCTAAATTTTCATCTCTCTGTTTGTAGATATTGATGGTGTGACGCTCGAAGAAACCCATCTGGTCATGGACGTGCGTCAGAAGCAAAGATGCGTCATTGAATTCTTCAAAGTGAAAAAATGAACTAATTAACATTCATCTGCACCTAGTGAACGTTTAAAAAGTCAATGTAGTTATGGCCAGCACAGTTAGGAGATGGATTTGTCGATCTCAGATTGGCAATAAAGATCATGACAAAGTAAGCTCCGGATGCCAAGCACAGCCACCACCGCAGAAAACACAGCTCGCCTCGATCAGATCATCAGCATCGATCGGCAGATTACGGTGAATGGATTGTGCGTAGAGTTCGAAGTGGTTGTCAGTAAATTTACACTGGGAACGATATTGACATCCCTAGGAAACAGTAAAGTGCATAATATTTGCTGGGTTCCACGGATACTTACGCAGTAACGGCAGGACCACCGACGAATGTTGCTCAGGACTTGTTGGACTGGTACGAAGCCGAAGGTGGCGAATTCTCGGAGCGCATCATCACTGGTGACGAGACGTGGTGTCACCACCACTAGCCGAAGTTCAAACGGCAGTCGATAGAATGGCATCACTCACACTCCCCAGCAAAGAAGTTCAAGAAACAGACATCTACAGCCGAAGTGATGTGCACCGTCTGCTGGGATAAGAAGGACGTCATCCCCCTAGATTTCTTGAAATCAGGGGAGACTATCAACTCGGACCGTTACGTTGAAACGTTGATCAACTGAAGACCCGTGTAAGGCCAGAAAAAAGGGAAACATTCCGTTTGCAGCACGACAACGCCAAACTACGCACAAGTTCAAAGACCACGGAATGTGTGACAAAGTTCAGCTGGACGGTGCTGTCTCACCCACCGTATAGTCCAGCCCTGGCACCATCAGACTTCCACTTGTTCGGACCTCTGAAGGGCGGATTGTGTGGGCAGCGTAATCGCTGTTGTGAAAAAACGAATCGCTACAGTAGGCGCTGACTTTTACGACCGAGGCAAAACATTAAAGGCTCTCGTTCATTGCTGGCAAAGGGGCATCTAGAATAGTGGTGATTATACTCTGACCATTTTATCAAGGCAGTTCGGTCAAGTTCCTCTACAGCGGGGCAAATTCTATGGGTAGTTCTGAAATTTCTCTATATACAGGTAGTGAGTAGGGCTAAGATATGGGTCGAACAAAATCCCAGAAATACCCATAGAACTGTCAACGCTATAGAGGAATTTGACCAAGACCGAACTGCCTTGATAAAATGGACAGAGTATAGTTAGTGAAATAACTTCTGGAGCACAAAAGGTTGCTCGTTTAAACGGTGTCACTTTCGTCGTCGTAGCTCCTTAAAGTTTCGAGCTAAAAAATAGGAGGCATTACATTTGGCATCAACCTCGTACGTAGATTTCTATCGTTTTAGCTACTGCGGAACCAACTCAGGTGATGGAAGGTCACTGATGCATAGGTCAATGGCCTCATCAATGCCACTGACTGAATTTTTACAAATGATTGCATAGATAAGAGCCAACAGTAATGCTGCCTTTCGTACCAAACATGACAACTGAGCGTCCAAATTTTCATTGAGGTGATCCAAGAATGGAATTGGGAGATTTTACGTTTATTGAAAAAAAAAATATCGCAAGGCAATGTTTACGCATAGAAAGCACTTGCTCTAAAAATTTGCTAGCCCTAAGAAAACTGCAGCTCACAGAATCCACACATAGTTAACCTATTTCTTCTATAGGGGTGCAATTAATTTTGGTGCTTGGCAAGCAGAACTCCATGCTGCTGCGGGGTGAGGGAGGGGTAGGGTGCACGTGCACCCTGTGCACACCCGCCCCCCCCCCAGTCTACGCCCTTGGTTCAAGCTTTGTTACGAAGTTGTTACTGGCTGGCTCTCATTTCAAAATCACCAATTTCCATCCTCCTAAAACTATTCCCAGGCGAGCCTGTCTTCGCGAAGTAACGGCTGACGTTCGAATGAGTAAACTGATGTGTTACGATCCTCGAGGTTACCCGTGGCTTTGGAACAGCTTAACGGGTGTGTGGAAACAAGCCCAGTCCCAAGTTGTGAGGACAGTTCATACGTCGAATGATTTTAAGTCGATCTGTGCACACCCCCCAGAAGCAAATCTGAATGCTACTCCACAGAAGCAAAAATTTGAAATAATATTAGTGTTGTGGTGAAGCAGGATAGAAAGCATTTGGGAATAGTGAACACAGTGCAATTGAAGTATATTGTTTAGTTCTAGAAAAATAAAGCCTTATTGACTCGCAGCGTTTGCAGTGTGAAGGAAATCTAACACTTGATAATGTGGAAGGATGAGGGGGGGAGGGGGTTATCGGGACACATATTTCTGTAGTTTTTGATGCTCCCACATTGAACGAGGTCGTCCAAGCTGTTTAGTCCATAATTTCCTGGAACTTTAATCTTCTCTGCTTGATTAATTGTATAATCAGGATAGAGACATAGACCTTAATTGCATGCATAACTATCTTACTTTATGCAGCCGCTAGCTCAATCGTGTAGTTCACTGATGAATTTTTAGCAATTTCCAACGTGACTACTTCGCAATTAGCATTGAAAATAAAGCTGAACTGCTAATTCGAGTGCTTCAAATAGAACACTCACACAATTTACAGCTAATTGGATAAGATAAGATCATCTAAAGTACTGTAGATGAATTAATTGAACACGCTTTTAATTATTGGCGAACAGACGAAGACATGAGGCTGCTGAGAGAGCAGTATTAGGAGCACTGAAGATATCATCTGGGAAAAGAAGATACCTGAAGTGGCGAGATGCGAGTTGCTGCATTTACACGCTGAACGTCCCACGCTTCTCTTCCCTCCAGTATTTAGTTTTCAACCTCTGACGTCATAGCTCTCACCAGTTGTGATTGACAGCAGCCGGGCACTCTTCTGAGGACGAGCAGGCTTCATACCAGTGCGAGGGATTTCGCAGTTACGGTGTGTGGTCAAGTTGAATTTTCCTCTTTCTTTACCAACGCACGCGATACTTCGATGAACAAGGCGACAGAACAGAATTAAAGAAAGAAACATGGTAAGAAGCGTGCAAACTACGCTGAGCAGTGAGAACAGCAATGCCTCTTAGACAGGGAAATATGGGTGATTCGGAAGGGATCCTTAGCACCAAGGTGGAAGACATGGTGTTAAAATTGAGATGAAAGTGATAATGATGAACAAAGAACATCAAAATCCAGCACGAGGGAATCAAAAAGCATACTGATAATTCTGAAGAAATTTTATCTGATATAGTGGCGATGCGAATTTATCTTGAGAGAATTTTACAGTAACAAGATTTAGCCGCGGATACTCCTATGGGCTGTCACAATAATGGAGAAGGCAAGATTCTTTCTCTCTAGAGTCTAGAGCTACCATAGCCAAGGAGATTAAATTGTTTATGGAGGGAAATTGTTCATCAAAAGTCTGCTATGTTCTGAGGCACATATAGCTTATTCTGTGAATAATTGGACAGGAGCGATTAGCATGAAGCTTCCAAGGAAGCTGCTCCTTTTTGAAGTAATTTGTTTAGTTTTATAAACATTGTTGTAATTGGTATTGAGCTGAAATTCGTGTAGGGGCCGGTCTACACGTTAGTCTTTTCAACGTGCTCACTCATCCACTCGTCCGAATGAATCCAATTAGCCATAGTAAGGTGAGGTAAGACGTAAAAAGAGCCATTATACTAAAATTTAGTATAATTTCAGTATAGTATTATACTAAAATTTGGTATAATTTTAGTATAATGGCTCTTTTTACTTCTTACCTCGTCCTAATGATTTGTAGCGTCGCCAGAGCAACTTTTTGCACGCCACAAAAAGTTGTAAAAATGTCAACCTCCAAAATCATGTTTTCTGCAAGTGTCGCTAGGTACGTTGCAAAATATCTCTTCAAATTTACAGTGAAATATAACTCGCACGAATAGTGCACGTTCCTGCCGTTTCTATAGAGCACAGTAACGCCTTCGGACAAGTGGCTGAGCGAACGCGTTCAGATGAATAACGTGTGAACTCGCCCTTAAATGCAGTCTGCACTCATACCAGAACAAGGGTGAAGTAAGAACTCATTAAATTCGAATAAAAAATATAGTTCTTATCCATACCAGCCTATTATATATTTTTTGCATTGCTCTTTTCCTACGAAAAAAAACTTCTGCAGCGAGACAGAACGAACTGGTGCGGATAGGGTTAACGTGGCCCATAAATTCATGTTCATAACAATTTTCAGCCTTCATTAGAATAATAAAATTATTGGGCCGATACAGCCATTCAATTACGAGTAATTACTAAAATACCCAGAAATTAACGGGAACAAAAACGTGCGTCGGCTGTAGCGGCTTAAGTAAAGGGCTCGAGCGGGAAGTAACGGAAGTCTCTCATTTGCCTTAAATGCTCAATGAAGTTTATGAGCCCCTGGAATTAGATCCGTCTAAATTGCAACGCTAAATGCATCGCCCCTTACAGCCTTTTTGGAGAGGCTTTTTGTAGCCCACAAATTAGGATTCGGTAAAATGTTTCATTGCATTCTGATTTGTGCCCGGTGTATTGCACCATTCTGCCTTCCGTGCCATTTCCCAGAGGACTTTTTCTTCAGGCGCCTTGCCATCCTGGCCGAATGCGAAGTAGACGTGTTTCAGTCCAAGTGTGGCTTATTACATGGGGTTTCTTCTAGGGGTTTAAAAGCTTTCCGTACAAATCGAAGTAAGTACTTATGGTTTAACGTTCGTTTAATGTCACAGGTAAGAAGTTTTGAAGTGCCAGAAGGAAATTTTGAGCACGCACGGGCTTTTGTAAAAATCCTGCTACATTTTATATTACATGTTTGTGATCAGCTTTAAGTAGATAGAGTAATTATTCGGGAGAAAAATTTAAAATGTATTACTTTTAGGCAATTGTCACTAGCACTAAATAGTGGTGAGGTGGATATGTACCTCAATGGAAGCAAATAAAAATTAAGACATCTGCTCTCCTCCACGCGAGCTACAACAAGCCCGACATCACCATGCGGCTGAAATCCAAATGGATGACAGCTTACAGAGTCGTAGCTAGGCAAAGGAAGGTGCCGACCTCAAGGATCGACCGCATTTAGGTTCGCTGCGTGTCTACAACCGAGCAACTTGCCCGCGTAACGCTTAAGCATTGGTGCCTGCTGCGCGCTGAGTAGAGCAGATATCTCATTTATTCTTGCTTCCGCTGTGGCATACGAGGACCTTACCACTATTCACTGCAAGTAATAGTAGCCTGAGAAGAATAAATACCAGTTAGCGTATTGTCAAGGAAAGTAAGCTTTAGTTTATAAAGTTGATCTTACTTAAGCACGTAATGGGAAATGTAGTAGGACTTTTACAAAATTCCGTACTTGAATCGTTAATTATGGAGTTTCAGAGGTTCTCTGAACACTTAAGTACAGGTAAGTAAGATATTAGGACGGTTCACCTTAAGACAACCCTCCGTAAGGCTACCTAAGCAGGGCAACTCACCGCAGGACAATTCGTCGCAGGACGTACACCTCGTCACAAGACAACTCATCTTCAGACAAATCTCCGTATCACAGCTCGCCACAGGGCATATGTTGCAGGGCACTTTTCCTCACGGAAAATGCGGCGCAAAAAACGAAATGTAAAATAATATCTCGTCGCCACTGTCACTAATTTCTCATCGCTTATAAATTTATGTTAATATCCGAAAATATATAGAAAGTTGAGGAGCATGAAAGGAATTATATATGACCGTTTTCAAATCTGAACAATATAAGTTGCATGTGGGGATTAGCCTAGTTAAGGCAAGTAGGTTTGGATAAGTAAATTATATTAGTTTCGGTTAGGTTAAACTAGGTTAGGTTCATGGGTGATTATAACACGTTGGCGCACGCGGAGGGCCCAAGCTGTCGTACACTCCGGATAATGAGCTTGTGACGTCACAAGTTACTAGTATGTTCATTAGTAGCTATTTTACATTGTTCTTTCATCATTCCATTTGCGCCCTCAGAGTGTCCTGCAGTGTTCACAGTTGCACAAAAATACGTATCAAAGCACCTACGAACTTTTTAGCTTTCGAAACAATTAAATTTTGAAAGAGTGTTTGCTTAAGGTAGGAAAAGAGCAGATGAATTCAACCCGGCAAATGCCCGCATGTGTCAGCAGCACTTATGGAGTCAACTTCATTGTCTTTAAAATGCAGTAAATCAAGTGAGGTTTATCGAGAGTAATATGGCATTCTGAAGATGGGATCATATAAGTGAATACCTCAATGTTTTCAATTTAATTTCTTGTTTTACCAATGTCCTGCTGTCTTCTATAGCTTCAAACAGCTGCATCAAAAAATGGTTCAGATGCGTACGATTAAACGACGAGATAGAAAAAATTTTTTAACTAGATTTAAATAGAATACATGAAAGCATCAGAGAAACAAATTTCTTTCCTTCCGGCGAAGCAATATTAAATCAGCAGTCTATACATACTACGCAGAAGCCATGCAATTGCTCGGTAAGTTAGAAAAATAATATCAGCTACTACCTAAGACTTGGCTACTACATATACGCTGCGCTCGGTACAGCAATAGAACAGAAGTGTCTCGTCCGACTCGGGCTAACTAACTTGCAAAAAAAAAAATTACTAACCAGTTCCCCACACTTAAACTGTCTAACGGAACGATGTCGTTGAAACTGGTAAATGATAAATTTCTAATTTTTTCCAAAGATGCTGTATTTTTTAAGGTTAGGAGCGGAGGACTGGCTCTACTAACGACGGCACAGCTTAGGTCGACATTTTACAGGTAAACTGTCGGACCTGGCGCTTGCCTGTTACCGAAAAACAACGCAAATAAATATTAAATATTACAACAATTTGACCAACAGCAGGACATTGATCATTGCCCTTTATGAACTGTGGATTGATTATATATGAATTATGGTAGACAATTGATACGCTTCGACTATGCGCCAGTTGAACGCTCTCTTATGACGTCACCGCTCCATCGTACGTACGGCAGTGCGCTAACCTGTTACGTATCATCTTCCTTGGGTTAGGTTAGACTGGGTTAACTACGTTAGGATAGGGTTAATAGGTTAGCTTCGGCTAAGCTAAGTTGAACAGGTTAAGTAGGATACGGTAGATTAGCTTAGGTTAAGTGCGTTAACTTAGCTTGGACGAGATTGAGGATGTGTGTGACTGGGCGCTGAAAGTAGGCCGTCAAGGCTTGACTTACCCGAATTTCCAGACACAAGCTCTGTGGCTTTACAAGTTTGGATCGTGTTGAAAGTGTTACACACAACCCGATGCCATGGAACCGGCAGAGAACTCCGTTTTAAGAAGTAAGATTGAGTTTCTGGAAGTCCCAAGGGTAACCGATTAAGAGTCAGCACCTGGAACTCAATTCAACAGGTCAAAGCCACAGAGCCTGCCTGGAGTTTCGCACAAGTCAAGCCTCCAAGGCTTAGTTTCGGCGCCCAATCGAATATGCCCTTGATCAGCTTAAGGTTGTTCAGGTTATAAGAAATTAGGTCAGTTCATAGACTACAGTACCATGCCAGATATATCGTGTTTGGTGTAGTCAATAAATGGTTTGGGTAGTGAGGTTTTTATTGTCATTTATCAATATTTTACGGCGAGACAATCTTGCTGGGAACTGTCCGTGAGACGGGTTCACCTGTTAGACCATCTCATCACTCGTACTAGACCTTTCGTTGGCAATGGAAAAGATTGCTCCAGCTGGCAATATTGGGTGTGAAGTGTATATGATGCGCATGGTCCACTGAGATTGTATCGCTGTGGATGTACTGAGGTTTCCCTGGCGGCGAATTGTGAGCTGTTATGACCCAATCTGAGTAATCTCTGAGCTCAATGATTGGACTACTTCAGTGTTGAATAGATTTATTCCATCGACTACTATTCTTGTGCTGTCACGGGACACATTTTGGTGTGATTATCAGTGCAGACTAGATTTTGAGGCTAAACAGACTGCTTTCCGAGTTTGGCGGTGATCTCGGAGCCATGCGCTCCAGGAAAGTTAAGTGAGACGCAGGGCTAAGGTAAAGCTCATTTATGATACAGTACATCATCCCCAGAGGCAGCGTTCCAGGGAGTCTCTGATGAGGGTCGACGATCTGCACTGTTGGTGGAGTGAGCTGCAAGGTTGTCTCCGTTATTGAGCCGTTGTTGCCGCTCATTGTTGGCCCCGGTGGTGGAATCGTGGTTGAACTCTAGGCTAAA
Organism: Parhyale hawaiensis; assembly: GCA_001587735.2. Taxonomy (NCBI): domain Eukaryota; kingdom Metazoa; phylum Arthropoda; class Malacostraca; order Amphipoda; family Hyalidae; genus Parhyale; species Parhyale hawaiensis. Next base: position 1,818,808 of record LQNS02278145.1, read on the forward strand.
GCGGAGCTCTTCTCAGCTAATTTGAATGACGAGCAATGAAAGTATATGTTGTCATTACCTCATGGGTGTCACCCTGAATGTTGTTTCATTTCTTTGGTAGTCAAATCTAGCACTATAGGAGCGCTTTTTGATGAACTCGAAACGTATGGAGGCCTGGATTTTCTTTGCTTATTTCAATTATTTTATAAGAAAATTACTGGCACTCTTGTCTCTTAGTTCGGAGTGATTTTCCGAAACTTTATGTGGTTGGAAAATTTTCCTTATTGTTGACGTACTGGGAATATCACTCCTAGTCCCAAAAGTGCAGTTTCGGTAAATGTCACCAATTATTACGCCTTGATGTTAACGCCCCTTTTGTTGAAGATATTTGAAAAATTGGAGGTTTGTAAGTTGGTTTCTTCCTTGGAGTTACTGAATTGCTGCCTACTCGGCAGTTAACGTACGGAAAGAGCTTTGGTTGTTATGGGTCAACCACATGGGTTTACTGTATAAGTTGGAGTGATTTGATGTAGGTGGTAGGGTTTTGTTAATCATTCGTGATTTTGTTTCTGAGCGTACGCAGAGTGCGTCCGTAGATGACTACTTGAGTCGCGGTAGTATAGGTCGTTCCTTAGGGCAACGTGCTTGGCTCGCTGCTGTTTGTTCTATACACAAGTGACATGCCCTCTTCGCAGGAGAACACGATGATCAACTATAGTGACGATTCCACTTTGACAGCAGTGACTCAAAACCCCTAGAGTGCATGATGATGTCGCTCAGTCTCTATATAGGGACTTGTCGCGCATTAATGCTCAGTGCTCTGCCTAGAGTACGGTATGAAGTTGAATACGGGCAAAACTAAGATAATGATTGCCAGTAAGTTTCGGACCCTTTTATCCCAGCATCCATCTCGTAAAAATAATGATACTGTGTTTCTGGGGCCTAGCTCTCTAGTGATTCTCGGTATCCTCGTTGATGAGAAGCTTACTTTTGAATCGTTTACTAAAAGTTTCGTGTTATAAGCTTCGAGTAAGATTGGGCTTTTGCGTAAGGTGAATACTGCGTTCGGTGACAGGAGAGCAATCCGTATAAGTTTTTATATATTTCTATTGCCGTTGTTGGAGCAGTACTTACCGGTCAGAGCTTCGGCTGCAGCGTGTCACTTGCGTCTGCTGGACTGAATTGTTCAGTCGATAGGCTGTGCGCTGAGAGTGATCTGTCGAATCTGTCCCACATCAAAGAGGTGGCTGGACTCTGTATGTCTTATAAGGTGTACAACAGCGAGAGACATTTGTTGTACTCTTTTGTCCTGCACTCAAGGTCTTTGGGAGAAAACGCGAGCTGCCGCTTATGCTCGTCCATTTACATTGGAGACAAGGACTACTGTTATCCAGGACCCAGTGGTACACCTATGCCGTTCTTGAACGCACTGAAGGTCAGTGGGAAACACAAAATGGGTTTGTCTTCGACAATCTCAGGCAAGCTGCACTAACTCAAGTTTTCTGTATGAGCAGATGCACAAACCTTTATTCCCATCTTCAAATAATCAAGTTCTTCTACTGTTTCTATAGGTCACGTTCAGGTATGAAAGCGTAAAATGAAGTAATCTTGTCTTTCAGAAGAAAATACCTGAGTTGTTACTAGTCCTTTTTTGATTCTTTTTTTTTTTATTCTTTATTGATTCCAAAACGGTACAAAATCTAAAATCCACACTAAAATTACATATGTCACTAGTTTTGAAAACAAGCCCAAGTAAAGCACTGTGACTTATGGGGCAGATGTCATTTATGACGTCCTATAATGACTTATAG